>QKQZ01054722.1:0-11223 GCA_003595255.1 Solenopsis fugax | reverse complement strand
ATATATAATCTATATAAAAGCGCCACGAGCATCATGCCCGACCAAGAAATGTGTGAAAGGGAAAGTAGGAAGATTGCGCAGGGTAGTTTACTAGTTTGGTTTACAAAATTAACTCAGTAGATAGCAGTAGCTACACAATGTTATATCTGACAATTTATGACGGCATTGCACGATACAGAGAGAAAAGGCGGGAAAGAATTCAGGAAAAATGTATACTAGTTTTGTTTCCCTCATCATTTTGATGATAACGTTTGCGTGCGAGATCTCTTGACCTCGTTGAAGTCATGGATACAACACCAGTGTAGATAGAACAAAATACTCATTTTTGCAAATTCTCAAATGTGTAAAGAAGTATAATATACTCTCATTATTATTGAAAAATTCAAATTAATAAATTGTTGTAAATTGCTCAGAAAGATGAAGAATTTAATAAATTTGAAAATAAATTGATCTATTTAAGAAATTTGGAAAAATTGTCAAAACAAATTCAAATTTATAAGTGTACTTTATAAAGAGTAGGAATATTTCGTACTAATTGTAAGTTTAACAATTTAATATAACAGATTCGTTTAATTTCTATTAGGAAACAGTGGGAAAGTCTAAATGAGCTCGCAGCTGTGGCCATTGCTTGTTCGACCGAAATGATAATTATTCGAAATTGAAGGTGATTTTAACAGTTCCTCATATTCATTCTGCTGCGCACGTATTTATGTCTCGAAATCATGCACATTAGCACTAGCGTCACGCGTAACGTTAAATCGTTCATTATTATTTCACGACGAAAAACGCCGAAAAACGAAACTTTTCACACTTGGTAAAGTTTTAACGAACTGCGAAACTAGGCGTTTCTCTCCGGCTATGAATAACTAAATGACAACGAGCGGAACAGAGGGGCCTGCCAAATTTGCAAAGTGCTCGAGAAGAGGTTTATTCAAAATCTAGCAGCGATTCTCATTATACTCGAAGCTCGCCAATTAAACTTATTAAACTACAGTTATCGTTCAAAAATTTACAAATCGCCTTTGCTGAAACTGCAAATCGTGTCATTTCCGATTGACGTCGACGGTACTTAACATTTAATGGGCGTTTAAGTGAGCGACTATCTTTGCATGTTAAAGTTTTAACGAACTCGTGAGACAGATTTTCTCGACTGATGAATATTTAGGCGATACCAGGCCGCGGGGATGTTACATTTCTCCGAGCGCGAGCTGTAGAGTCGAGGCGCTTTCGACGCGCGTCGCTTTTACGACGGGGAATTTTGAAACTCCTTGTCTCAACCCCCTCGTCGTGGATTTATGGCGAGCTATAGACATCGAGGGGGCTTGCGCAAAAAAAAGCGCACTCTTTCCGTTTCCTCTCGTTTTATCGCTAACAGCAACGTTCTACTTTCGTGCTCCTGTTATACGCCACGTTACATCGTCCAATCAAGAGCGGCAATTTAGGGAAGATAAGGTCGGAGACCTCCCACTTTTTCTCTCGAAAGAACTATGAGGAAAAGGACTCGTTTCGTAAATGTACACGGTAGATTCGCGATATCTGTCAACTTAGAACTCTTAAAATATTAAAAATGAGATGAGCAATAGTGTGTTTCAAATTGTTTCTCTCGATATCTATGGATAACACAAAATTCGAAAATTTTATTTGTTGAATTTTACTTGAATAATAGCAATAAAACAAATAGTAGCTTTTTGGATATATTAAATCAATAAATTTTTTCTTTGCCCTCGAAAATGGTAAAAAGAATTCACTTCTGATTTCTAGATTCTGAATAATTACTTTACCATAACGATATTATCGCGGTCTCTTTCCACCGAGGTAAATAAATGCAAATGTTTCTTCCCGGATAAATGGACATAGACGGAAGGCATACCGGCGAATATTTTCTCGTATATTTTCTCTGTATGAACGGCGATAGTTAAAGTATACTAATGCGATTCGAAAAGAATGGAAATGGTGGATAACTTCGGATATTATACGTCAACGCTACGTCGGAATTTCGATGAGTCGCTCGCGGATGGTGCCAGCCGGTCGCGGAGTAGAAATAGGCGCCAAGAGAAACCACAACGATGGTCGCGACCAGGGGGGATTAAGTTGGTGGCAAAAAGTGGCGAGGGAGCGACAGAGAGCAATCTCGTGAGCGGTCGTCGTCGCGAGTTTACGTCGTCGTATGTAAACGCGTGCGTTACTTCCGCGTGCGAGTGACAGGCCGACATTTTGGACGGCGGCGGGACTCCACTTCCGGCGCCTGATTCCGACGTTCTATTTGCATAGAGACGCATCACCGACACTGCTGCGGAGAAACCAAAAATAAAATAAAATAAAATAAAACGCGTATGCGTAATGAACGCGTCGACGGTGCTAACGAGATCGCATATATCCATGAAGGATTTTCCATGTTGTTGCTGTTATACGACGCTCACTGACGGTCACGGTAAAATGAGTTCCATGCGGTCGAGAAATCTCGGATGTCATGTTAGCATTGTTTGTATTTTCGTATTTACGGTCCATCGTATTCCGTTAGAAGCATTTTTACTGTTCTCGAAGAAATGATGTGATGGTTCAATCCCGCAACGTTTGATTTATCCGTAGTCGATTGCAATATAAACTTTCAACGCATACACTTGAATTATTTTAAAAATAAGATTCGAAAGTATAGATGTTACGAAGACATAGGAGAGAGTTGTCAAATGCGTATTATTTAAGTTACTTTTTACTTATTTCCCATTTGATACTGATTTGTACACAAATGAACGTCGAAAATTGTAATTTGATGTTTCAGGTACCTATTACTACAATGTTTAACTTTTTAACCTTTTACTAGTAACAAATTAATTTATTACTTGTTAATATTTATATTAATAATTATATTAACAGAAATGTTAATATTATTAATAATTGTTAATAATAATAATCAATATAAGTCCTTTTGCAACATGCAAATTAAGACAACTGATCGTCCAAATCGTACTTGTGAGTCTTCTAAATCGTCTTGTTTTTGAAGATTTAAAATTTATGAATTAAAATAATTAAAAATATAAGAAATCTTCAATTAATATTTGTTTTCTTAATAATTTATGGAAAAAAGGATTAAATATTTAAAAATTAATTTAATAATTAATTAATAATAATAATGAGAAAGTAAGGACGTTGAAATAAAACTGACTTAAATTTATTTTTGCAATTGACATATTTATATCAATTTTTATTTATATGAATTTTTAGTATTATTACTTATAAGTTTTAATATTATTTATTGTAATAAAATTTGTGATAGTACGAATTAATTGAAAATTGATTTTATAAAATATCGGTTTGTATAATCTTTATAAAAATTGAAAAAATGTATATACAATGAATGTAATATTCTCCAATAAACCTTCTTTTATATAAAAATTTTTATATAAAAATATAAAAATTTAGTATAAAATTGCTGAGTTACATTATTATTTCTACGTAAATTGATAAAATATTAACGTCAGTTATACCTGACTTTTTAAAGTTTTGTTAGCACACACAAAAGAAGTAACAAAAAATAATTAAATTTTTGTTTATATTACTTATTTCTCATTTATTTCATATTATTGTCATTAATGTTGCTTATAATAAGTAAAAATGTTAAATATTGTTAAAATGTAACCAACCGGTACGCGTTCGAAAACTCTCCTCTACATTTACAAAAAAATATTCTTGCTAAAATGCATTAAACATATATCAATTTACGAGGAATATATTCGAAAATTACCGCGGCAGTTTTTCAGATATTACTGCTTTCTACTTACCATAATCCTCTTCATAGATAATAGCCACTCTTGTCCAATTTAGAAAGGAAATAAGATCCTTGAATGCTTTGTTAAGATGATCTTGTGCGGGATACAAGTTAATACTGAACTCCTTGAAAGTAGGCTCGAAATCGACCCGCGCTTCGAGGTGAGGAACATCCAATGCTTCACATATACTTTGTATATGAGCACCTAAAAGTGGGTCAGACGGTCCAAAGATGCCTTGTACTGATCTGGATAATTGCTTGCAGGCTGTAATAAAAATTAAATGATTTGAGCAATTTAATACCAAAATGTAACTGACACTTTCATATTAAATTAATCTGTGTTTCTAACTATGTATATATAAAAATTTAATTGCATGTGCAAAATTTAATTGAGAATTCAGAACTTATTTAAAGGGCCATTTAGATTGTTTTCTTCTTAAACAGGAATATAAATAACTTATAAATTTATATATTTTAAAATTCGTCAGTGCATGCAAGATTGTTCTTAGAAATATTTCACTGGCATATTAAAAATAAATACGACAATATTATAGTGCCTTAAGATGAGCGCGAAAGATGTCAATGGGGGCGTGAAGGCGTGCTAAAACGGAGATTGGAGAACGAAGACTGGCTCTGACATATCAATTTCATATTTCTAGATGAAGCGTACTTGAAAGCTCAGTATTATCAAAAACTGTAGTAAATTTACAACAGATTTTTTTGATACTCGCTACTGTTCTGCTATAATCTTGCATAATACTCTGCTATTTTAAAACAGCTCTGTAGTATTTTTAAAGTGATTATAATGTACTGCTGAGATGTTTTCTTTATTAAATTCAATAGAAAGTAATAGTATAAATATTTTAGAAGTTTATATAAATATAGAAGAACAAATAATAAAGAGTGAAAGAATAAACATTACAATAAATTGGAATAATCTTGTTTAATAAGTTTCAATTTTTATTTAAATACAATATATGTAACTACGCAAAAGAGAATTTTTATTCCTGCCTCGTTCACCGATTACATATTCTATTCATTTTCTACTTTTATATGAATACAATTATTAAACTTATTAATCTATAAATAAATGGTAATTTTAATTGGAGTTTAAATAAATGAAAAAATATAAAGGATTGGTTGTCCATAACTAATGTATTAACAAATAAAGTCGATAATAACTCATATTACTTTTACGTTATGTTTTCATTTTAAAAATCAAAATATCAGCTTTCATAATGGATTTTAATGGATTCATTATAAAAGCTGAATGTAGAGGCAAAATCAAATAATATGCTTGAAATATACAGGGTGGTCATTAAAGTACTCTAAAACTTGTATATAAGAGGTAATTCCTCTCTCACACTATTTCAAAATAAAAACTTCATAGAATCATATGTCCGAAACAGCTTAATTTCAAAGATACAAGTTGAAGGAAAAATTGCGTTCTTTTCAAACTATATGGCCCCATAAAATGAGCCTTCATGTTCTTCAAACATACACAAAGTTTCATCAAAAAAATCCAGATGGCTCGAAATTTTCGGATAAAACGAAATTTCTCTTTTTCTTACAATTTTTGAAATTAAACCATTTCGGACATATGGTCATATGAAGTTTTTATTTTGAATTAATGTAAGGAATTATCCTTCAAAATCTCTCTCTCTCTCTTTTAAAATATTTTAACGATTATTCTGCATAATGGTCAACATGTGATATTACTGAATAACTTTATCGGAAATAAACGCAATATTCGATTTTTCGATACGTTTTCTCTGGTGATCAGACAGAGAACTGATACATTCTTTTATAATGGCACAGTTTTCTCATCCATTATCCTTGAAGGAAAAGCCTTCCGGACTGCGACTTTACTTTTCCTTACATCGCAAATTATTCCTGGCACGCTTGTAAGGAAGAGTTGGATTTAAGGATGGATAAGTTCGATTTTGGTAGTATTACTACTATTTTTAAAGATTTTCTCACTGTGGCTGAATTTTATCGCTATATCCTGAATTATTCACTAACGTTTCCATTGTAGAAATTATGCGTCTGCACAAAATTTTACACACGTTGTATTAATATTTATTCTTATAAAATTAATCTTATTTGTGTATTAAATTATTTGTTTGATGATATTCAAAACATTGTTTACAATATATCTTGTATTATCTTTTGTGATTCTATAATTTATTATTTAATTCAAAGTGTTTAGTTAATTCGTGCAATAATTGATTAAGAAGAAAAATTTAAGACTTTTAATACTAATGGGGTGAAATAATTCTTGCGCAGCAGCAACGTCGGAATACTTCGATAAAATAGATTCGCGGTTTTCTTTGCTCAAAGTAATAGAACCCAGTAACTATACTGAAATACTTTGAGGATGCCAATGATTTTGATTAAATATTCTCAATCGTTCTCTTATACAAGAAAAGTCTACCACAGTATTATCAAAGATACATTGATAACAATTTTACACGATTTATTTTTGCAATCTACTTTTGCATTCTATTAATCTGCTTTCGAGCTTATCCAAGACGGTTAGTCGATAATAAAAAATATCTTTTGCTGTGCGCTCGACTTGAGATTGCTGCTATTTGATCCAAAAAACTCATTCATGTAATATATTTTATATTTATATTTATATACTTATATTTATATTATATAATATATTTATATAATGAACTTTAATATTATTCTTGTTCATCTGATTAAATTGTCCGAATAATGTGTAAAAAAGTACAAACATATGACATACTATTTCATAAAATGCACATTTTGTTGTCGCTAGTGAAATTTCTTATCACGCTACTTCGTTGTTAATTAAGTCGAACGGGAAGTAAATAAGAATCGTCACTTCGTTATGACATCGCAGTTTCATTTAACGAACCGACGCTTATCTGTTTTGCGAGTAATGAGTACGACAATTTCCGTTCAAAGAACCTTGGAGATTCCTTATGACTTTTATGAGCTCTATATAATGTACCGTACAATCAGCTCTCATCATTTCACGAATTATCGTAATTAAGATAATGATACTGATATATATGGTTTTAAAGATACGCTTTACGTTAATTGCTATAGATATTTCGTTAAATTAGTAATCACTTTGAATGATTAGCATTTAAAGTTAACTAAACACACAGCAAATTTTCGTATTTTATCAAGTAATTGGAAGGAATACACATGCTTCTATAAAAACGGTTTTGATTATTTCAACGCTATTTTTCACATAATTGACAACGAAGAAAATTATATTTTTTTCTATCTTATCATGTGATATTTTAATATTAATCTGAACTTAGAGTTTAATTCGAATAAATTAATCCTTTGCGTGCTGCTTTTTGCTAGCAGAAAGTTTAATTTAATTTTAGAAGTTCTCAACGAGTATATTCGGCATTTTAGAATATAAAAACCTAATTAATGCGTCATTGCGATGCACTCCATATGCTCATCGCGGTTGAAAAGTGATCCGGTAAATGTTCTATCTCTCGTTAGTTTCGTCGTTAAAAGTTGCATAAGCAACAGTGCACTCGCATGCTCACGAAACTTTCTCGTACAGAGATATGGCAGTTTGAGTTATCAGAGAATTAAGCTGACTGACAATGACGAGCTGTAAATCTCTTTAAAAAGCCATCGCGAAGTCGTTAGAGCAGTGGAAGAGGGAGGATAGGTGGGATGAGGTTGTCTATTAGGATTACGAGCGCGATATGCGAACGGAGTTCCTCCGTAGACACTGAAAAATAAAATCCAGCGAAATAATCGCTTCGTCATTTGGTTAGCTGCACGCCATTTCTGGCTGTAGCTCTCGTAAACGGAACCTCCCATTAAAGTGTTCCACCTCGGTGACCCGGGTCGCTGCTCCTTAAAGTTATCCAATCAATTTCTCTGGTTTAGGTCTCTTCCGATTTCTGTCTTCCTTTGTTTTCTACTTTTGCGATGATCCGAGCGAAATTGCACCTATGACGTAAACTTGAGAGGAAATTTGTGCAAAGTTCCATTTCTATAGCAGTTCAGGAATTGTCGGATTTTTTTGGCGTAACAGGAAATTAATAAAGAACTACATCTTTTATCACCAAATAACTTACTTTCTTATAACACGAGAACGTGAAATAAAATTTGTGTCGTGTATCCGTGCTGTTAGAGAGAAGAAAATTCCTCTCCGCATAGCAGAGAAAGTATAAACTTTTACTTTAAAACTTCTTGTTATTAACTGTTTTCGATGACGCGTCAACTTTATGTTTTTAACGACTTAAAATTATATAAAACTATAAATTGAATTTTATTAGACGCTGCCTTTTTACTGCATATTTTCAATATTAAATACTCGATTGATTTTTCAATTAATCTATTGACATAAAGTGAATGAAAGTACATTTTATAACTAAAATGAATAAATAATAATAAAATATATTTATTTAATAATAAATAAACGTCGACCGAATGTGAATACATAATTAAGTAAAAATAAGCACTATCAATCTGTTTGGATTTTGTGCGTAGTAATGTTTTTGTATGAATTTATGTACAATTTTCCAGTTCTTCTGCGTGCTACTGTCGGTTTTAAAACGCAATTCTAAACTGAAGTTGGAATAATATTATAAAAGTAAATTAACAATTAATTTAATAATATTTACATCAATAATCATCTTTAAAAATACTGTAAACAATTTATTGGGAAAAATATTACCCGGGCCAGGGTTCAAACTATATCAATTTATGATATTACTTCCAGCTCCCAGTTAGGACTTCTATGTTTTATGATCGACAGTAATCGGCGCGCAAATTCGAAGAACTGGAAAATGAAAAACACAAGAAAAACACAAGAATTATTAAATATTAAAACCCGGCTTTGATCGAATAAAGCTTATTTCTACTTGATTGTATATTTATTTAGTTGTATTCGATATATCGTATCTTATACTCGCGATACTATGGAAAAAGAAAATGATTTTTTTGTCATCTTTATTGTTTCGAGATATAATAGCAATATTGAGCTCTTTTGTAATTATTTTAACAATCGATCCGTATATGAGATTCATTCTTCTGACAGTAAGATGTCAGAATATTTTGTAATCCGGACTAGATGTCCTCAGAAATTCATAGAGGATTTACTCAAGTTGAGTGTTTCACCACAAATTCAATTTTCCATCGAGGTTTTATTCCTCGTCTCGGAAAGCTCCGACATAACAGTGCGGAAAATAAAGAATCTTACGTATAAATTTCTAAAGAATAACAGAAGAAACCCGCGTTGGTTTTCTAAAACCCAACTTTTTTATACTTAATGAAAGTTCTTTCTCGTTCGACAAGAGCGACCATGTGGGGAGAATCCTTCCTATTTTATAATTTTAATATTTCATTGAAATAGCACCAGAGACAAAAAAAATTGTTTCTATTTCTATAAGAATATATTTTTAACCGTCAAATGTATCGAAGAAGAACGACGTTTTAATTCTTCCATTCGGACCTCGTGATACGTAAATATTCGAACCTCTGCCTCGATAGGAGATGGTCTCGGGCGTGCGATATAGCAGAGTGAAATTTCAATCCATTTGAAACTTTTCGCATGAAGAGATCCAGGCCGTGGATACATTAGGCGTAAATAACGGTGCGCGGGAGAGTCAGCCGCGATTACTTTTAGGCGAAATGCATCACGGCATATTAGGCGCGAGTCAACCGAATTCGCGCGCGTACGCAACATTAAACTCGCGCAGAGATTCCAGGAATGAGAAAATGTATACAGGCACCTTTCCCGGACGACGTACGCGGGAGATTTATCGTGAGATGAGCCAGTTTTACAAAAGAAAAGTTGGAAAAGTTGTTCGACACGGTTCAACCCCATTCTCGAAAGAGGAAAACGCAACGACGAGAACGACAGGAAGGGAAACGGAGTCTCTCCAACCGCGGATATCATTTTAAGCGTGCCGTGGAGGAAAAAAATACGTAGATTCTCATTATGCATAATGAGATTCTATAGGCATATTTATGGCCGAATACTTTCCCCTTGGGGAAACCTAAAAGGGTGTAGATGGCAAGCATCCTTTGAAAANTGTGAAAAAAAAAAAAAAAAAAGCTATCATAAGTATACATCATTCATATATTATTTTGATGCACGTTTTGTTATTCATAAACGAAGCATAAATTGTTCCCTTAGCAGAACTTCAAAACAATTACAACCATACATTTCTATTATTTCACTATCGTGTTCACTTTAGATACTTGTTGTCATAACCGTTCATTGTTCTATTCTAAAAAAAAGACGATAAAAGAGCTCTCAAGATACACTTTAGAAAAAAAAGTTTTGTGAACTTAGAATTCACGACATAAACACGGGATCGTCGTGACCTCTTTTATCTCGCTCGTTCAGAGTTAAGAATTTTCTCAGCGCTTCAAGAAGAAAATTTTATGTGCTGGATAGTTACATGATTTAATACTTGGGTTTAATCATTGTATCATATTCGCACGGTTTATGTGTGTAAGTGTGTAGTTCTCCAGCCTTCCAGCTTGCACAGAATCTTCTTTACATGAAGGAAATTTTGCCTCACTGAACATTGTGTGCATCCCCGCCATTCATACCAACACATTTAAAGATCGGTATTCATAATAGGTTTTTGTGATTATCTTAAATACTGTCTTAAGATGTCATAAACCAATTACAGAGTATTAGCATCGTAAGACATTACTTAATTCTTATTAAGTCGTGACCGTATTTATTTTTTTCGGACGATAAAATAGCTTCTTGGTAATAGTAAGTTTGCGAATCTTAACTTGAGAATTGCTGGGACAAACCAAACAAATGGAATCTCTACTACGCGGTGTGGAATTTTGTAAGAAAACACATTTCGAAGAGACATTGCTTCGTGGCGAATTCATAACCGGTCGAGCTCGTTGCGCTGAGATTTATCCGCCGCGCTCGCGATTGCGCGGGAGACATTGTTATGGTTTCGGCTCTCGGAGTCGATCCGGTTTCGTGTTATTTTACATAAATCTGAAGCTACATCATGTCGCGTACGACGTTCTCGCGCTGTAATTCACGTTATAGCCGGCGGCTAACTGAATTGCTATCGCTAGGCTTCCTGCCAACTTTTAAGCTCGCGTGTCAAAAGCGCTTCACTGACAGGAGATTCACGTCATGCTCTAACCGCCAGTCTTTTGATCATATTAAAATGGGGATTAAATTAATTAATTAGGTTGATTTTAGCTAGTATCGCGTCCGCTATTCACGACCGCTACCTGACATGCGCTGATGAAGTTGATTTATGTTTTATACCGTACAAATTGCATGAATTAGATATATTTTGGATTATATTTGTACTTTTTGTAGTTAGTGCTGCACGCGAGGAATGGAATTCAGTTCGTATTAATTGAAATTTTCTTTTATATATATATATATATATATGTATATTTATATATAGGGGAGACCAGGGCTATTCGTTAGGTGGGGTAATTCGTAAAAATGGAAA
>QKQZ01054721.1:0-18759 GCA_003595255.1 Solenopsis fugax | reverse complement strand
TCTCTCAGACCCGCAAATGTGTTTCCGTATTTTACAAAATCGGTGTGTTTAAGGGTTAATTCTGCTGTTCTTTCCCACGTCTATATTCCTGTCTCTCCATTTTTCATTTATTTCATAAGACTGCAAGAATTGGCAGATATTTTAGGAACGCTTTACATCATTCCGCGTCGCACACGCGAACGAGAAGCCTACGTGGGTTTCGACCTTACGGGGTATCGTTTGAAAATGGTTCGTAGTGTAAACACGCTATTAGAACTTTCCCAGGCGGATCGCGGAAGGGTTAATCACCGAGGCGGCTGTAATCTGGGTTCCGCGATGGCGTAAGCGCACGAGGGGAATAATTAAAGCGCGCGGTATCCCGCTGCTTTTATGCACTCGCCGACCGATTCGCGGCACAACAGGGCGCCGCCGGCTTTCTTTCGTCGCGCTGCCGCGCACGGACGACCGTAATGCACATCATCAGCGAGGGAGATGTAATCGTCGGTCATCCGCCTGGCGTCACGTCGCGTGTTAACGTTCCCTGAATCGACGCACTCGTATCCGCCTGACGTTTATAAATCCATAAACGATCCGCGGTGAAGGAGCGACCGGCGACGACCAATACGATGTGGAAACGGTCGTTTTGTCACGATACCGCCGCGTCGTCTTATTGAGCGAGCGTCTACCCGGCGAATGGTAGCTTCGAGACGACAGGTACCTCGTCGTAAACTGTTCGATCATCGATGCCAAGAGATAAATAGGGTACGTGCACTAGTAAACGGTCGAATCTTTTCATTTCTGCGGTTATAATCCCAAGTACTGTTAATGATACCGGTTACCTCCCGCTCTCAAGTAAAACGTAATATTAAATCGTTAGAACTGAAGAGTTTAACAATAGAAAATAGATTTTACACATATAACTTATTTTATACAATCTTAACAACGCGATTTTTTTAGCAGGAAGATGGATAAAAAAACTTTTAAGAGCCAAGATTTTAAAAATAATATTTAAAACTTTTTCGTAGAAACCTGAAGAGTAGAAAATAAAAATTAGTATGACAGTAACGTACACCTAATTAAATTATTGTAATAAATGAGGTAGAGATTTAGACAATGCACTGCTTTGTATTCTTCCTGTTTCCAAGCAAATCTACGAGCGGACGGTACGTGCCGCGAAGTAGATCAAGCCAACTTATATTCAGCTTACGGGAGAGGATTCGTGGTATAAATAAGATCGAGTTATTTCGATTAACTTGAAAATTTATAGTCTCCGCATTCTTGAAAGGGGCATGCGAGGCGATTCCCACGTTCCTAAATATCTCGCAAACGCGCAATATGTATACGTAAGAATGCATTATAAATATCGTTTTCTTCCTCCTTAGCACATGCATATTTATCTTTGCGATTGAAATAACAGGCGGCTTTACACGGACGTAAAGTGACTTTAAAGCAACACGGAGCTGTTTGACTTTTTAACCGACTGTTAAATTTGAAGATATTAACTCGCGAACTGGGCGATTATTAATTCAGAGATAATTTTCTACATAAATATTTATCATCGCGAATACAAGTAACGTCTTTCGCGACTTCCTTCTACGTATTTGCATTTTTAAACGTAGGACATGTTTTTATTTGAGAGAATCTTCCAGGAATAGACTTTTCCCAAAATTGGAGCCACGCGAGCTTCTAAATCACGGCAGTAACGATGCACGCCAGAGCGTGCCAGCGATTCCCGAAGATTACTCCAATTCTCGTTGCATATTGCAGACATATTAGAGTTCAGGCCACGCCGGACGGAGGATTTAGAATTTTCCTCAATCTACCGCGATCGTCCACATTGGACCGTGGCCAATTCACAGAGGGGAGGGATATCTCGGCGCAGTTTTCAGGTCACGACGCCATAATGCGGAAAACGTGTTAGCACACGAAATAGCAGAAACCGCGCGTTGCATTTGTCGTAATAACCGGGCATAATTGAATGCAGTCACCGTGCCGTGACGAATCACACCCTCACCATATTCGTTTCACACCGACAATGTTTAGTCTTTACTAATGCAGTCGATATGACATCCGGACGAGCTTTTTAATAAGTAACTAGATTAATACTTAATATTTATTAATTAATGCATAAATACTATTTAATTATTACTGTAAGTAACTTTCTAAGAACAGTGTGTTCTTTTTTAAGAACACACTGTACTGCATTCGCAGTTCATTTCAAGTTTCGGAATAATATATACACAACGAATTATTTAATTACATTTGAAAATGGAGTATCTTCCTATTAACTTTATTACAATTTCGAGAGTTGAATATTCCTGGCAGGAATGCATATAATCTTGTATTTTCATAATAGATTTATGTGAACGGCACACGAAGACAGGAGCCGCACTTTCCTGCGCCACTTTCCTGAAATTGCTTTGTTCAGAAGTGTAAGTTGAGATTATGACGTAAACCGAGCCGGAGGAACCACATATCCAAAGCTTTCCTTTATGTTATTGCCGATGCCTGGCAAACTGGCGAGATGACGTAAGCCCGTGTAAGTCTGCGTCAGCAGCACGATGATTCCTCCCCGTTAGAGTTAGGCACTTGACCCCGCACTGCTCCCGGAATGCAGCGTGCGTGTGTGTCTCGTTCCGTCCCGTTCCGTCCCGTACCGTCCCATCCCGTCTCCTCTCCTCTCCTCTCCTCTCGTCCTGTCCTGTCCTGTCCCGTGTGTCGTGCCGTGCCGCACGGGATGCCCCGCGGCGCATCCATCACACGTGTGCAAAGAGAGGGACCACCGAGTGGTTTGCCGAGATCGGGGTGAAGGAGAGGAACGAGGTAAAGTTATCAATGAAACACCGGGTGCCACATACACGGGCTATCGTTCCAACAGTGAGCTCAACACGGACCGATTACCGTTAACCCGCTAGGTCCGCTCATTTCCTTGTACGTGCAAACTTAGAGAAGTTCAAGCTCAAAGGGACAGAGTGTTCGACAGAAGAGGATTTACATTGACATCTCTTGTACAATGTGAATAACGTTCTCTCTCGACGTTAAGACGTTAAGACATGAATAGCTCTTGAAGTGCGATCGAGCAAAACAGAAACTTTACAGGATTACTATTTGAAGCAAACAAATAATTTTTAATTAATTTTAGATGGTTCTTTTTTTGGCTAAAATTTTATTTGATAAGTTACGTGAAAAGCTGCGATTTGTAATAACAAAAATTGCTTTTTTTTTTTTTTAAGTTTCCTCAGATATTTAATGTCTCCATTTTTTTTTTACGATAGATAATTCTTCATACATCTCATTTTGAAGATGCTGACTGTTCGATTTACGTTACGCAGTAGCGAAAGCGAGAAAATCATGATTATACGTTTTACCTCCGTGTCTCCATAATTTAAAACCTGAGACGTTCTGTAATTTTATGTTACACAATTCCTCCGTGTATTTGTAAATGTGAACGACACATTTGCTATGCATCAAGTGCCCGTTGCTCTTCGTACCGTTTCATCGTGATCCTTGTCTCGCGTATTTCCCCCATTCTTTAATCTACTTCTGTCTTGAAGAAGACAGTATATGTAAAGGACTTATCTTTACAATATGTAGAATTTGCTATTAATATTTATACATACATGAACTCTTGTCTGTATACATGTTAATTTATATATCTACATGCGACGTCATGTTGCTCGAGGATTTATATAATCGAAGTCGCGCCTTGTCAATTTGCTCACAGGCGGGCGAAATATAATCCTCGCGTACGTGGGTAAGTGAGTCGGAAGTCGCTTAGTGCGCCTGTTACCAGCACGCAAATTGAATTGAGTTACGCGCGATCATCGTCTTAGTCAAGGGAGGTATAAAGTTACGAAAGATTGATTTATGAAATCTCTGCGGAGACGATTAATAATTCGCGGGGCTCTGCGAACCGATATAAGATTTTTTCGCGGTCTCGCGATTAATCACCGGTTCTCGCGCGCGCGCGCGCCAACTGAATCTTATTGTTGGAAAGTTTTATCCGTCACTCGATACCCCACCGTCGATTTTTCTCCGATTGATCGAAACTTTCTCTCCAGTGAATCTAGGAATTTACGTGAATTAAAAACAAAGTGAAACTTGGCGACTCCCGCGAGAGTGATGGATGGAATTTATAACTTCTTGATATCTCGTTCCGGGAACACTCAGAATTTAGACTGCTTTATTACTGTTTTATAAATTCGGGCACGACTGTTGATTTATTTTTAAGGTGTGAGCGCGACAGCGAGAAACATTATAATACAATATTTATAAAAAAAGGCACTGAGTCGGGGAAATAACTCGTTTGGATAAGATATTTTGTTAACATTTTCCTCGAGGTCTCTCAAGTCGCTGCGAGTAATATCGGTTGGAAGTAAAGCATACAAAAATTGTGGAGAAAGTAAACTGCGTTATGTATACGATGTAAAGCTATTTATTTATGTATTTTAGCCAGTGTTAGAAAAAAAATTAAAGTGGAAGACGTTTAACGTTAATTATTTGTAAAGAAGTAAAAATCACGATTATAATTACAAAAATGTAATTTGTGTGAGCAATTATATAGCTGCTTCATTACTTTTTTTTACATATCAGAATTTTTTTTCAAGTAAACCAATTAAGGAAGAAGACTACTTTTGCATAAACTGGATATTCTGACTGTAATGTATCATCATTGTCATGCTCATGAATGATGCAGACCATACAACAAAGTTCAAAGATCCACTGACTTCACAGTTAGACGCAATTACACGATCGAATGGACCGCATAATGGACGACCAAGTGTTTCGCTGTCCGACCGGGTAATTGAAATCCAGAAGATGCCGCCGGTGGGCGCGATTTTATGGGGTTTCCCGGTAAGATCTCGGTGCTCCACCGTCCCCTCGATCGTAAAATCCCCATCGCGCCTACGTGACAAAACCACGGGTGAATGGCACGCCCTATGGCAGCGGGCTATGCAAATAAAATCGGTCGGATGATCGCGAAGCGGTAAATTCTGGGGCATCTAGCGCTTTAAAATCGCCTAATGGCACACGCTTCCGTCCGGGGGCGGTATCTCTGTGTTCGTAATACCGTTAGAAGAACGATCTCGCCGAAGATCGGTCAAAGCGTTTACGACTTCTCGTGTTATCGATTTTGCTGATTTTAATCGGATATCAGTAACCGAAAAACCGATCAGAAACTTTAGAAAATAAATTAATTCTATTTTCAACACAGTTTTAGTTTTTGGATTTTTTTGAAATTTTTTAGCTCTTGAATAATTGAAAATTTATTTTTAAAGATCAAGCAGTAAATTGCTCGATCAATTGCGATTTAAAAACTAATTTTCAGTTTTTTTTAATTAACGAAAAATCTGACACCAATTTCGTAATTTTGTATCAGATACAATACGAACGTGTAATTGTGTTTGAAACGAAACTCGCGTTACAAAGTTTAGAAATTGAAAATTCGTCAAGCTATCGTGAATAAACTATCGTTGCATTAACGATATTGTATGAGATACATATATAAGTGAACGATTACGAGAATACTGTTACATAGAAAAAGATATTGTTTAATTTTTTCTTATTAAATTAATGTATTAGTTTTAATATTCCAGATTTCATTATGCGTAGCAAAGACAATCGATTATTCTTGAGAACAATCAATTGTGCGGTTTTCTCATTGCCGTTTTATTGCGCTAGTAAAAGGCATGGAGAGATCGTGTGGAAATGTAATTGAAATGTAAAAACCGTACTCTCCTTCTCGCAGAGCAAAGTGAATTGTCTTGATTCCGCCACGGTTAGATGCAACGTTAATTACGTTTCTCTGTTATCTGCATACTTTTGCATAGCGAAATGCTCCTTTGTTTAATGCAATTTCATTAGTCTTCCGTGAACTTTAACGCGCTATACATTTTATCCTCCGCCGGGGATATAAGCGTGTTTCCCCTTTCATTTGCTCCTTCCTCTTCTTAAGAAGCGGCACTTTCTGACTAACGAAAAGTTATCCCAAATCCTGACGAGCTGTATCTGTCATTAGAAAGGCGGGTAAATAACAATAGCCTACTTTTAAATTGAAAAATATCTTTCAGCAGAGATCTGAGTAAAAAATGTCTTCTGCAAACTTCATGTATTCTTTATATTAAATAGATAAAACAGATGTAATTGAGATTTCATTCATTTATTCCGTTTAGTACGCCGCTAAATTCCGCTTTTTCACTGAATATTCTGAATATAAGTTTACTTAGCGAGTCTATTGTATTGTTCCGTTTTAAATTAATTGCAACGAATGTTGAACATTATATCTCGAATGAAAGCACAAGAAAGATTCCGGAGTCGCTTCATTAAGAAACGAAAGGATGCTACGATACGTAAATTCATCCGCAAATTAAATTAATTGCGCGCCTGATCCCGACTTTCGCCGACTTGATAATGAGCACGTCAAACCATCTGAATTTCTCTCAGACGTAATCGCGCAATTATCCTGACATTTTTGCAGGAGAACAACGAGTGTCGTCGGAAACTTCCACAAGTAACTGCTCTTCCGAGTATGATGTGCATAACTGCAATGACTTTCATTCGTGAAAAGCTTAATTAACGTCTCGATATTTTTGTCGTCTGCTGTTCTCGAAAGTAGACACGAACAGAATTGATGATAGCTCGTTGATTTCTTCTCAGTACTGCTTGATCAATGCAGTATAGGTAATATGTCTTTTGTAGATATTAGTTTCTAAATATGGAAATTTGATAATATTGATGCTTATTTCATCACACGTTAGTGTTTCCAATCTCCAATTGTAATCATCGCTGCGTTTTATTTCTTTTCCTTATTATTTCTCGTTTTTTTATCCTTTTTATATCTATTTGTGTCTGTTCCTGGAAAGCCAAAGTTCCAGTAAATTCCATGAATAAAATACACAGTATGTATACGCTAACAGGCGCCCTGAGGCGTTTGTCATTACTTGCGATTGCAGCGATGTATAATATTGATATAAGCATATCGTGGAATTCAAAAAAATTGAGCATACCGTTGCCTGTCGGCGCGATAATTTGATATTCGGTGTATTGCCGGCATCTACGGTCTCGTACACAGTGAACTTTGACTGCATGCGCCCAGTTATCTGCTACCGTCTCTCTGCGGTGAAGTGGGTCGAATTTCTAACGAGGCCTGCTGACTGCCTGACATAAACTTTGACGGCAGATATGATTAGCCAATTAGACGGACCCGTGTGTAAGAGGCGAGTGCCAATATCATGTCGTAACTTCCAACGGCGAGTTAATAGGAACGTCCTACCGGCTCGCCATACTAACCTTAGGACCTCACCTCACGTTCGATTTTATTACGAGTAGCAGTACCGTAGATTTTAACTTGGCGTCATGAACCGCTCGTTCCCACATTAAACTTTAATCGTTATTACGTAATATCTTTTTCGCGATTATTATGGGGTGGCTGATATTTTTATCGCTATCTTCAAAGCGCGTTCCCATATTAAAGTTATCATCTATTACTTTATAACCATTTATTGAACTATTAATTATTCACTGCCTAAACTTGTCTATCTTTATTACTAGTTCTTATCTCAGTACCTCTATAGCTTCGTATGTGGTTTAAGTCTTGCGAAATCTGTTTAAAGGAATTTACACTCGCGGCATAACAAATTAATTTCCGTGTTTAGAAAGTGTGTACCGTGCGTCAGCATTCCTGCTATACCTTTTTTAGGGAGGGACAGAAAAAAAAACGAGAGAGAAAGAGAGAAAGAAAGAGCAAATTCCTGTTCATTCAGTGGAAGACAATAGATCGGAGAACGTGACTGTACTGTCGTCCTCGCTGAGCGACATTTCACATTGGAACAATGCGTCTGCGCGTCGACAATTTTCCCTTTTCTTTGATGTAGCACACCGCGAACCGGACAAAAAGTCAGATTTCCGCTTACATGATTTCACGTCGTAACGTAGATGTTGCACAGAATTGTCACGATTTACAGTGACACGTATATTAACGCAAACTCATATCGCCAAGTGAGACAGTTACATTATGACATTTGACAGTTTTAGCACTTTACTCGACGATTTTGTCCTTTCTTTTTCGTTTCTATAGTGTAATGTTGATTATATAAAAATTATATTTATATTTGTGTGCATGTGTAAATATTTTATTAATTAAATATTTGTGTGTGTATGTGTGTGTGTGTACAACATTCATGGAATGCACGCTTCGTGTAACGTCTCATACGTTACGCAGATGCTAACGGTCTTTATGAAAAGTTTTCTTAAAGAGACTCGAATGCCGGTGCTGCACGCTAATATCTCCGCTGTCGCGTAAACGCGATCCACCGACTAAGTATCCTTTCGCTGGCGATTTATGCGTCAGCAACAGGTGTCGGGAAGGCGCGACGCAACGGCGATTCAGTTGCATCGCTCGAGAAAATCGGATAAGAGCCGAGGAGAGAACGGCGAGAGAAATTCGCGACTGGAAATTTTCGGTAAGGGGCGAGAGAGTCGAAATAGAGTAGAAGCATCTCGTTAGCCGATGCTTCTTGCGTTTACTATAAATGGTAATCCTGGTTTCTAGAGTGGATCGTGAGGTGGGGTGGAAAAGGGAAGGAAAGAGAATGGGGCGAGGACATACTCCGACGACGAGGAGCTAACGGTTGTTTCGGTCCAAATGGGAAGTCTGATTGCGCTTTTGTTTTCGGATGTCTTCTCTTATCCTCTGTCGTCCTTAGTTTCTCCCCAGCAGTCATCGTTAATATCGTTGTTACTATTCTTGTAGCATTATAAACGTCGTAATATTTTCATAGCATAAAAATGATGAAATTAGTTATGAGCGTCTGTATCTTTATTTTTTTATTATATTTTACACATGATATCTTAAATTTTTCTAATTAGTTGTGACTTTGTTACAAATAAAGTAGGTCCAATTTACTATAGTTAGTAAATTGGACCTACTTTATTTGTAACAAAGTCACAACTAATAGAATAGTTTTGGTCGATACGTGATAAAAAAAAGAATGCCTCAACGAATAAGGCTTTTCGAGGACGTGTGAAATATATGCGAAGATTGAAGGCATATGGGCAGAGTCCGCTTCGTTTGCCCGGCCTGCAACGGTGAAGTGACCCGCCAGACACCCATCAACGCCTTAGACACAGACAAGCCCAAGTAATCGTCCTCGTTCTTTTCTACTTCCCTCTATTCTTCATTCCTCCCTCGACTGACCTGACCTGACTCGACCTGTGTTTAATTCTTTAATTCTTGTTATTACGATTAGCGTTTAGGGTACATTATAACGCATTGGCGAGGCGAATTCTTATCTTATTCAGAACCAATTTTCTTCTGTGTCAAATTTAATTATATATTGTTTTTTTATATTTGTCTCTCTATTGTCTCACATCTATAAATTACTATGAAATTAATTAATTTAATAAGAGGCAAAATCAATGTTTAAGTTAACAAGATTGGAAAAAAAAGATATTAAAAAATTAGTACAGTTTACTCTCCAATTTATGAGAAATCAGTCATAAAAAAATTAGAATAAATGTAAATGCAGATCGAGATCTTTTTTGATATCACAAGCAACTTTTTGGAGATAATTCCTAAGAATCTGATAATAAAGATATGAATTTTTCCCTTTCCTCCCTGATTTATCCCTTCGTGCAACGTGACTAGGATAACCAAATCTTTTTCATGGTTATGTGCGCTTATCCTCTAAAATAAGAAAGAATCTTGCGTTCCTACCCACGTCCGTCAGTTTGTGCGAATGCCATAAAAGTGAGCGATTTTTCAGACCGTGAAGCCGGGGCAGGCGCCACTTCGTCTAGAACGAATGCACGCGTTGCATTCTTCTCGTATGTAGGCTAGTAGTGACTTCCGCCTGTCCTTCTCTTTCTCCCGCGTCCCTATCCCCCTGCCACACACACACACGCACACAATTAGATGTTACATTTTGTAATTGTTTCCTCCAGGCCCCGCACGCTGAAGTTAATTATTTGAATCCGTTATGTTCCCGTTCGCCTTTGCTCGCTAAGAACGAACACGCGGAATGTGGTGCAGGCCGCGCCGCGTGCATTATGTCACGATCATTACCTCTAACAAGCATCAAGCCCAATAATTAGCACTGTGCGCCAAGTTGCATGAAATTTGCGGAAAAGTTGCATCCGAACGTTTAGTTACGGTACGAGAAAAAAATCGCAGACCTTCTCTAAACGTGATTTGTTAAAGAATATCTTCACGTTCTAAATCAGTAAACGAAATCAATTAAATTTATGGAGTTTAGTATTAGAGCACGTTTTTATAATAGTTTGATTTATTTGTTGAAGATATCGAAATTATTTATGCTTTTACGTAGCATGAGGAACTATTATAATTTAAAGGCGGCGAATCGTGTCTTTGTTGTGTGTTTTCGCATATTTAACCTTCGTCAACCGATGAAATACAATCGTATACCAAGATTTTTTTACGAGGATCAAAGAGCTTTGCGTCTTCTTCGATAGTCCCTCACGTGGGTGCCGTCGATATATGCGTCGCTGCAGATATTAATCTAACTGCCTAAGCTTGTACCGAAGCTTTACGATCCAGTTTCGGAACGTAGGCGAACCAGACACAAGCATTATTCGCATACTCACCGTCATTGTCATGGGGACTGCAACCAATAAGGGCATTGACCTGAGAAATGCTCTCATCTTGGAGCTACATTCTTAACACGCAATTAATCGCTTGATTCTCATTTATTATTGACATCGAATTAAAAAATGGACTTAAAAAATATTAATAATAAAACACAAATTATTATAAAATATATATTTAACTTTTTTATAATATCATACTGAGGATGATCCAAAGCTCGGATCGAAACGTATATTTATTGTTACTGTAACTGTAATAACTAAGTCAATATATACTACTAATCACATACGAACAACCAGTGTTGGCTCTATCGGCCATTTTTTTTATCTTGTTTGATTTTTTTCAGAGCCTTTCTCTATTTAATTTTAATATATATTTAAGTTATAAGAATAAAATATGTACATGAAAAATAACATTAAGATTGAGAATTAAGCGAAAGTAGAGCCACTTAAATAGAATCATTAAAATTTAAAAGTCACACTGAATAAACTCTGAATTTGTATCTTAGAATAAGTAAAATTCATATCCATATTGTTTAAGTGTATTACCTGAATGCAGAGCTTTGTCGAGAGATAGGTAGATAGATAGAGAGAGAGGGAGAAGAGGAGGAGCGATAAAAAAGTTACACGTTCGCCGTAACTTTGTTCCTTGCGATCGACGATTCGCCCCCGATGCGGTTTTCCGGAAATAATATCGGAAATACGTGACGTGCTTATTTCAAGCGACGACGCTTAAAACCTACCTCATCGAGAGTGTGGGCGAACTTTTAACGCGCTGTTTTTCTTGTTTGTTTCAGGTAAGCCACCTTCCTTTCTTCCTTCCGGTCGGTTCTTCTTCCGGAACTTTCGCCGTGCTTTCTTTACCTCGGTTCTCCAAAGTATATATATCTATATATGGCCGGCCCCTGGGTAAGTTATCGTATCACGAAGTTTCCTGCGCCCTCTTTTCCCCCCATCCCTGAACTTTAACACGCCACACTGTTCCGTTTTATTAAACTTTTGATAGAAAATCGTGATCGGTGATATTAATGATAGTTATGACGACTCTCGAACGCGAGCGAGAAAGAGAGAAGTCTAAACACGTCGAAGAGAGTATTCCACCCGATTATTATTAACCCTCCGTCTTGGAAGTATTTCCTTGGTGAGACACACCGTGCACAATGTTGTTGCTGGAAATTCAGTTCTTGTTTATTAAAGCAAGATAAAATGCTGGGCAACTTATTTATATTCTGCAAACGAACTTGCCGGAATTGAATCAGAGCGCCATGAATAGAGATACCGTTCGTTACTATGCATTCTCTCGGTGGCGTTATTAAATAAGGAAGATTTCTAAAGAATCGCAATGAATCCGCGACGGTAGACGGTAAAGATTCCAGCGGTCCGCATTGGATATTCGAATCTCACGTGAAATGAAAAATTCGTTATTACTGCCGAATGAATTCCACTTCAATTTTAATAAGCCGCGAATGAATGTAAAAATTGCCACTTCATAAAAGTATGAGGCGGTTCATTTTTATATTCGCATTGAAAATTTTAACGGACTTTTTCATTCAAAGCGATTGGAGTTCAATCGTTAATCATACGATCGTATAATTATAGACGTGATAAAGTATTTTGAATGTAATCGTTATTTTTCGCTTTAACTTAATTCTAGATTCAGATGAAGAGAATCTGAACGCCCGTGTATGAGTTCAGGTTCTTAATCACAGCTTATCGTTCTATATAACGTCGCGTTTCCTTTCAACGTAATTAGCTTATAATGACTGCACCACAATTTTGCGTCGCGCCTGATTAATGACGGATTAAATGAGCATCGATATCACACGCGACACGTAATCGCGTTGCCGCTCGTTCGTGTTATTAGCGAGTATCCATTGATTACGTCGGGCGAGGCGTTATTTTGTCATAATTATGTTGATCCCGTCATCGATCGATCATTCAATTATCGATGCGCTTTAATTATTCGCGTGTTCGCTTGTTACACGATTTATCTTCCCTTTCTTTAAGTCTGTGTGCAGCTGTTTGAAACCATCTGTGACGAACCGTATTGATTAATTAAATATAATACTTTGCCCTCGCGAAATTGTCCGATTTCTCTCCGCTCGCTCCCGTGTTGTGTTAGACAACTAACAGAAACGATGGGCACTTGCTAGTTTCGCGAGAGTTACTCTAATGGCGGTCAGAACTGTAGAACTGTGACCTGCTCGAGGGCTTGCTAATCGCGGGATAATTGCGTTCTCCGACCTCCGGCCCAAACAGTAATCTGATTTCGTAGCTGGCCGTCTTGAATCCTCCGCCAGAGGCTAAAGAGAGTTTGTCTACGCGAACTTTGTGCGTGTAAGTGGAGTCACTGAATTAAAAGGCTTGATATTTTTTATTTCATATTTCGTATTAAATTTATTTTAATTTTAAATTATTCAAATTTACAATTTATTAAAGAATGCCAGTGTAGTGCAGCTTAAAACGTATTTACGGCGTATTTCTCAATTTATTTACTTAAAAATATGATACCTATATTAAAGATCATGGTTTTTATACCAATCTTACAAATAGATTAAATTTCATTCAAAATTCTACAAGTTTGATTTTATAACGTCGCAATAAAAGTGACATGTGATTGGAGTCTGAGTGTCAATTGCAGCAAGTCGATCGACGTCGACGTCGTCGGCTCGAGGCATGTATCGTGGTTTCCAGCGCGTCCTCGTGGTCCCCATGATTCATCAGAGAAGAGCCGAGGTGCGGCGGGCGCGGCGGTCAGGTTGTCTCGTTATCGCGATAGCGCAAGCGAGACTCGATTAACTCCAACAACTTAACCGCTGCTATACACGTGACAATAAGGGTCGGGTCCTTGTCGGAATATTGTTGCGAGGGGAGACAGGGAATACTAACGCGATTACCCTTGTGTGTCGTATCTTTTCCAGGTCGTACCCTATATTAAGACGCCTTCGTTAAGCAACGAAATTTACATCTCGGTAAAATTAATAACAAATTGTAGTTATTTGAGCGAGACAATTTTCACATTCTGTGAAACATATTTTTTACCTCAATGTTATTTTATGAAATAATTTTCTTTCTCTCTTATCCACGCTCTCACAATACTTAATTAATATTAAATAGTAGAACTCCTGCAGAATGTATTTTAATTACAAATTAATAATAAATTATCTCAATCGCGTGAGACTGAGAGAGAATAGTGATGATTATTAATTTATTATTTAAATGCAATCTGCATTGGAGTGCTTGGTGCTAATTAAGTATCGCAAAATGACACAGAAAAGAGGTCATTTATTTTTTTTAATAAAATTTAAAACTTAAAAACTCATGAAAAAATTGTGAAGATGGAAAAAATCTTAGTACGAGTTATATTTACAGCTACATCTGAAATTATGATGTCATATTCGAGATATTGTCACATGATTTATAACTTTTTTATTTGTGAAGAGCAGCACAATATATCCGTGTGCTTTCAAGATGTTGTTTTTGGGATTACGAGAATTAATATACTTGTAACGGGATACAAAGCCCGATTTTGTCTCGACGGTTTAACGTATATATGTAAGTTTATCAGTGTGTGTTCGAACTAGATTCAATTAGGAACAACGTATACTCGTGTATATACTCGTGTGCTCATCGATATTCATCCCGCGGCTAATACCTGCACGCCTCTCGATGGCGTGTAACGTGCATAAGAAACAACATAGCACTGTATGCATTACTCCGCATGAATCCGTGTTAACATTACAAAGATAACATTCAGGAGACAACTTTCCCTTCTAATGCATAATTGAATTTGTCATCAGTTTTCATTAAAAGCAAACCCGTATTTTGGTATTAATAAAGTTTGATTATCTATAATTAATTTTTAGTTGCATTTTGCGCAGCTTGGGCGAAAGAGTTTATATATTTTTCATAATAATAAAATAATAAAAAAGCACAAAATATGATGCGATAAATTAAATTATTGCTCATAAATTGAGCGATGTAACGTACGTAGAAAATTAAAATAAATGTCCAAATGCTTTTACAATGAAAATATCTCGATAGTTTATCGTTTTTTATTTTTTAAAGATTGATAATTTATTAAAAACATGTAGTACTTCTTGCTACGTCGATATATTATCTTGATCAGTATTCATCTCACGGCTAATAATACCTACACGTATTTTGACAATAGCCGCGCATAAGAAACAAGTGTGGCGTACGTGGTCTTATGCATTATTCCGCGAATCCGTGTTAACGTCACGAGAACTTGATAATAGAGCACCCAAAGTAGAACTTCTCTTATCCGTCCGTATCGTCACGTTTAAACTATAACCGGCGTTTGCGGTAAATCACTTATTAAGAACCTACCCTCGGCTAACGAGAATGTAAAGCAGTGATATCCGCGGTAAGTATATGCGCATAGTAATCGCACGCGCCGAGATTAATGGCGTCTAACGAACTGATTTGTAACATTGTTGTATCAAGCAGAGATAATTGAGCGCAATACATCCGTCGCGTGCGCATTCGTGTAAACAGTGCGCTGCGATAGATAAATTATCGATGTACTGCACCGACGTACGAGATATTCAGCTGGCTTGTTAATTGACTACCGCCACTAACGTAGCTTATCAAGACAGAACAAGGTACTACTATATCTAACCATCTAGTCATCGCATTTAAATTATGCAACGAGATAGATAATCCTGCAATCGAATAGATCGTATATTTTTCAACGCCATTGAAATTTCGCTTTGGAGCTTTGGCTCAAGATTAAACATTATGAAGTGGCAAACTCGATCCTATTTTTTCATTATAATATGTTGAGATAAAGGATTATTTAAATGAAATAAAACTGTGAAAATTTATGCAATTATCATATCACATTTTTTGATTGTTTAAGACTAGCTTAGACAATTTTGAATGTTGGTTTACATCTAACCAATTATTTAAAAAATATATGAATATATAAAACAAAGATAGTCAACGCATGTACTTTTGTGCAACAGCTTCATAGCAATCTCTTGGATATTGTAGAATCGACAAATTACGTTTCACAAATTTTAATTTGATTAAAATGATTAGTTTTCGAATTATAAACGATTAAAGTTAACGCAATATTGCATTATGTTTTTATGTTTAAATTTATAACTACATTATGTGTGCATACATATATTTTAATCCGATTATTAATTTTATATATTTGTATATTAATTTTCACAATACAGGTGATATAGATTTTTATTATTTAATTAATTTGCCTTTTAGTTTCTTATGTATTATGCACATACTGTAGCAATTAATTATTGACAAGTTGGCTCTTAATATCAAATTTTATGCAATTTATTTAAATATTGTTTTAATGAAAATTTGGCTTATTAAAAGAATTATTAAATCTAATGTAAAATATAAATTTGTAGAATAAATTGTATCTTTATTTCACGCGGAAAATGAAAATTATATAATTTCTTATTATTTCGTCTTCAAATTTTCACGTTCCGAGATGAGTGAAATCCTGAATTGTTGATTTTAATAAATCTAAAAAAATACGAGTTGTTACATTTTTTCTGGCATTACATTTTTAATTTCATTTTTGTAATTTATTGAAATCACGCAGTTCCATTTGTCTCTAAAAGTAAAATTTTTTAATAAAATAATAAACGAGTTGATCAATGTAAATTAAAATAACGTATATAATTTTAATCCCTAAATAAACGCGTCAGAATTTAGAGCAATTGTTAATTATTAATTGATGAGTCGAAATAAATTTTGATATAAATGGGGACGTAAGCTTTATAGACACGATAGACACGGACTTTAGACGATATCATCTTTAATCACTTGTAATTAAAGAACTATTGTAGCTCCGATATAATCCGTATCGAAATGCTCGACATGGCCTATCAGTTTAACGAACTGACAACGACAACATTCGAGATTGAGCCATTGGTTTTCGCAACGAGTAATTAAGATGTTCAATCAGCCAATTGTGGATTCTATCTCGTTCATGACGGCAGAAGAGCTCTCCGCGGAGAGCTGGCACGACGCCGACCGTCGTTATGCACGATCGACGACGAGAGAAAGACATAATCGCGATTCCTTCCACTCGAAGACGCAAGTAAGGACACGCGTGTTCCACCGATCCCACGGAGTAGACAATGAGCCTACTCTTCATCCTGTCGATTCGCGTGCTCGCTCGAATAGTCGGCCCATTATGCTCTCTTCCTAGTCTTACACTTCGATAGTCTTATTCCGGAAACTTATCGGTAGGCGGAAAGATAAGAGAGAGTGGAGGAGAAAAGAGAAGATGAGGAAAGGCGGATATCGGATTCGTATGAACATTGATTTTATATCAACAACGTCTTCGTGTAATATTTGAGCGAATATATATAATAAAAAAGAAAACATTTAATATAACATTTATATTATATATATTTACAATTATTATATAATATTTCTTAAAATAAGAAACCACTTTTGTAATTTTGTTTCTATTCAATGTTAATAATTTTACAAATGAAAAGGTTGAAGAAAATATTGAAAAATAAAAATGTATTTTTGGCTTTGCGTCTTGGATGTTAACTTCGAATAGCATTTACGTCACCATGACACATTGCTAAATATACATACAATTTTTTTCTATTTCTCGTGATACCATAATATTTGATTATTGGAAGCTTATTTTATACAAGCATTTTACGAAATTAGAACTTCCGGAATCTCACATTTTACATGCAATGACCTAACGATGATACGTTTCCGATGAGTATTATATCACGATCTCTCTCTCTCTCTCTCTCTCTCTCTCTCTCTCTCTCTCTCTCTCTTTCTCATTGATATCTTTGTGCAACAATGACGATAATGGCTCGCATCGTTTGAGATCTTTCCCAGGCGGAAGAGCTTGGTGGAAAATCTGGGTTGCGCTCTTAATGCGCTTCGGTTAATGATCTTAGACATTTTCTTTTTGTAGTTAGTGTTTCGTGAAATGAATTTTCCATGGGAATATCCAGAGTATAAATACGATGATTTATACTGAGATTTTTTTATTTTCTAGTGACTTATCTTATTGCATATCTATCTATATTTATTAAAATTAAAAGGATATATCTTTAATTTTTAATTTAGTAAAGCACTGTCCTTTTTTTGTTTACTTTCTGTCTCGTTCTCGAGACGACGAAAAGATGGAAGCGTTTTAACTCGTGAGCAAAGTTTTGAACAGATATAATTTAGGCATTATTTGAAATGTTGTAGTGATCAAATTTAACATCTTTTTATATTATAAACATTTTTCAAGCATTATCGTGAATATTGGCCGTAAATATTAGATTTATTTTAGATTATAAAGTTATCTGATTTATCTTATATACTTGCAAAGCTTACAAAAATCTTCTACCTTATTTAATAAATAGGATATTTGCCCTGTATGCCGTACGCCAAGATTTTCTTTTATCTCAAAAATTCTTGGCTTGATCATCCGATTTCGATCCTTTAATAAAGAGACTGTCTCTACACATCGATGTGAAAAGAGATAATTCAAAAGATCCTCGTGTATTGTGCGGTGACCTCTCGAGCAAGCGATACTCGGAGAGCTAACAATGGACGATGAAGGTCTATCGTGAGAGCCATTATAAAGTTCTTATTGTGGGCGCTCTCTGTCTCTTCGTTGGTATCAATACCCGGCCCGCGAAAGTCGCGAAAGTCAATAAAACTCCTGGCTCATTGAAGACGTCGATGGAAAAAGTCACAATCGGGAATTCATTAACATCTCGAGATTTCATTGTCCCCGTCGGACATTTACCAGCTCCTTCGAGTTCTTTCAATTGTGCGACCTGCACGTTACTTCAATCTTCTCATGTGCGAACTTTATCAGTGAATAAGAAAGAGGAAGAGTGTCATAAATACAGTTGCAGGAATTATTAAGATCTTTTATCGTCAAATTTTATTTAAACTTTTGTATCTTTGCTCGTAGAATATTCTGATGAGAAGTTTCTTAGAAATAAACTCCGTGCGGAAGAGCAAACGGATATATACATACATCTTTAAATTTAAATATTCTAACATAATTAATAATTAAAGGAGAGAGGGGAAATTCGTTGCCTTTTTTCTCTTTTGCGTTCTCCTGAGTCCTGTATTCGTATAAAAAAAAAGTTGGACGGTTTGAAAGGTTGAACCTTCCCCTTCACAATGCCGTTATAGATA
>QKQZ01054719.1:0-12641 GCA_003595255.1 Solenopsis fugax | reverse complement strand
GCCGTCACTGCTCTGCCTCCGCTGTTGCTGCTGTTGCTACTGCGTTCTGTTGTCGCTACCGCCACCATCGCTGTCGCCGGCGCTGCTGCTGCTGCTACTGCTGCTGCTACTGCTGCTGCTACTGCTGCTGCTACTGTTACTGCTACTGCTACTGCTACTACTGCTGTCGCTGTTATTGCTACTATTACTACTGGATTTGGGATAGTGCTGCTGGTGGTGATGGTGACGGCGGTATTGGTAGAGGAGAAGGCGGCAACAGCGAGGGTGGCGGATGGCAAAAGGAGAGGGGAAGTATACTCTTTACCCCAACCCGGGATCTTCGAGCCTCGCCTCGCCCTCTATTCTCGGAGCCACCTCACCTTTACCGATCGAGGGAAGTCTCGTGCTTTCTATCCTCCCCCTACCCTCGCTTCTGCTTGCCCACCTTCGATGCAAACTTTCCTTCTCATCCTTTCTTTCGCGATCTCTCCGTCTATCTCGCATTGGTGTAATTTTCCAGTGGGAGATTTATACGACGTTAAGATATGTGTTGTATACCTTGCTACTACGCCGTGCCGCTTTTCGCCACGGTCGCGCTGATTTATCGAAATATTTGCCGAACGATACGCCGCGCCAACACTGTTGCCGACCAGATTATTTTCATTTCAACGAAGGAAGTATTTTCGAACGAAGATATTTATTTCAATTCTTTTTTAATTTCACGCAATATTTATAGTTTGAATAAACATATTCGTTATTACGCACTATGTCTTTATGAATATTTATAAAAAATATTGAAAAAAAACTTTGAACGAAACAGCAATAATATATTTTTTAATATATTTATGCATGTTAAAATATAATACACATATACAAGTGCGAGAAATATACGAACAAGTTTTTTTCAATCTCGAGAGCTGTGCTAGAGGAACGCTGTGCGAGGTGACAGGGAGTGAGTTATCCCCACGATAAGTGCGAACGAGGCATGAAAGAGGGAAAGTTTCCGCGCGATCATTCTACCATTGGCATAGCATTCCCTTCCATCTCCATTGATGATCAATGTGAAATATCCATCGCAACGCGCGAAATATTATCGCGATTTAACTTGCGCCATTAACAGGATTGAAAATGCGAGTTTATCGTTGGAAAAGCAACGGTCCTCGTCACTTTCCCTCTCAACATCCTTTTAGCGTCCTTTTTTTTCTATTCCTCTCTTTCTCTTTTCTTTCCGTCCTTTTCTCTCTTTCAAGCGTGCTCGACGTTCGATACGGATTAAAATCGCTGTCGGACCGGTAAGGGGGCGAAATCCACGCGTGCCGGATCGCGAAAGTAAAAATGGCAATCGCGGTTTGATATCTATTCGCCCCTACCATTTTCGGTTTGCTACCATCGCGGCATCGCCCTGCCATTCCCATTCCCTATCGACGTGTCCGTATTTTCCGTCTCTCTCGTTTTCGCGATCGAGACACGCTCGTGCTCCTTGTCGGAATACATCACGAGCCCAAACTCGTATAAGTATAAAACAAAGCTTCTACCCCTCAGTCTCATCCCTATCGGCGCATAAACGGGGCCGCTTACCGAGAACGCGGCACCGAGCAGCGCGCGTCTGGGGTGGCTTCCTTCGCTTGATTTCTCAACGCTGCGTATAAATTGATGCGCCGTATGGGAGGAGGGAAAAGCTCTCGTGCGCTTGGCGGCGTTTCCCTTTTTAAACGGGCGATATTCCACGCGAGATGCGGCTGAACGCTCTTGTGGGCGACGATGCGGGGGCTGATATTCAAGGTTGAAACAGATCGCACCGCAATTTCCGCGCTCTGCCTGCTTCTCTTTTCCCCGATGTTTTTGCTTTCAGCGGAAAACTTGATGCGCTCAATCAAGATTTCATACCTAATCGTGCTTATACGCACACGTACAATTTCTTCTGTTTTTTTTTTATACTCTATAGTTATCTCTATATTTATTTCTATATATATATTTTTATGTTCTACATTGAGAGAAATGTTTGGTAAAATCAACCAAACTTTGGTTGAATAGTGACCAAATGAATTTTATAGTGATAGTTACTAAATAAATTATAGTTGTTTTGACCAAACAATTTGTAGCTTTAACCAAATAATTATTTCCACACAACAAATTACAAAAAGTTTTGTTAAATGTAACTAAGTTTTTGGTACCAGTAATTATAAAATTCATTTGATCACTATTCTACCAAACGATTTCTCTCAGTGTAATAATGCATAAAATTGGTAGTAATTGTAAATATTTATTTTTCCATATTTTGCAAATTTATTATTTTGTACATTATAGAAATCATAAAATTGTAATTTATTATTGCCAATCATTTGTATACTTGATGCGTTGTTGTTTGAATAATATCGCTTATGAATAGTGCCATTCGGGCAATGATACCGCTGTGAAGAGAGAAAAAGAGAGTATAACGCGTTCGTTGAAGCATCGAAGAAACCGATCGTAGGCAGACGAACGGGCGGAACATCATCCGATGTTCTAGCGAGCGCAGAATTTACCAGAGCAGAAGTAACGGCTGGCGTGGTTGTGACAGCAACCCTCTATCTCTTGGTTTAACCCCCTCGCCGCCCCCTTCTCTTCTTTCCCGCGAATACCCCCTTTGCTTCGACCTAACGTTTTCACCGCAATTCACCCCCTCATTGCTGCTCAAACGTCTTAAGCGCTCCGCTGTACCTGACATTTGCAATCTTCTTGAACTCTCAGAAAATTATAATACGGAGAATCCTACTACATCGATCACAATTAGACGAGGTCTTTTTCTTCTTTTTTCGCAAAACAAAATCTCAGCGAGATTAGATAAAGCTCTTGTTATAAGTTTATATTTAAATTTAGATAATGATTTAATCCTTCACGGAAAAAATTGCTAAAGTTGATTTTCTATGTTTATAAAAGAATTTTATGTGAATTCAAGTTATATTGATGTTAAATTTAATACATCTGTTAAGATATACTCATCCTATAGTTCTCACAACCATACTATAGTTCTTATAACTATTTTATATTCATAGGCGAAAAATAACACCATTATTTCTGTTGTGGCAACTGTAACTTTTTTTCCGTGTTTTAGTAGTATTTATATACTGACATACTATGAATAAACAAATTAGAATTATGATATTGGGAAAATAAATAGAATATTGTAACTTACTGATTGTAAGTATAATACACATGTGCGCAGTCTCGTAACCTGTAAGAGAATTTCGGTGGGCGGTACTTTATGATATCTGGTTATGAATGGAGCGCAACCATGGAGTGTGTTATTGGCCCGTCGAATCGAACCAACCCATAGCCTGGGGTTATCATATCTGTTGGATGATACGCCCTCGCTGATGCTCCACCCCGAACAACAATAATTTAAGAGCACGAGGGGTAGCTACTGCGCCGCTGTACGTCAAAAAAAAAGCGGAAAAATGAAGGGACGCGATTTTAACCGAGGAAATAGTTAAAAATATTTTGGAATGTTTTCAACGTATTTTTGAGGCATTTTTCATGATTCAATCCCTGCCCGATAATAAAATAATGGAATAGTTTTGATACTTAATCGAAATTGATAACATTTCACTTTTTTAAAAGAAGCTATTTATATTAAAAAATATTATTAATTGCAATTGTTCTTGTTAAATATTTTATCTCAAGAATCTGCATTATATACATTGTCCACAGAAATTACGTAAGAGTTCATTCATACAATCGCTAGATAGACTTGGTCTCTTTTAATCATATAACGTCATACATTTTTTTCGCAAATTATTATTAATTCGTCATGCTTAAGAAAAACTAGATTCAGTATAAACATGCGCGTCGAGATTCGCGAACGAAGACTCGTGGAAGATCAGAATCTTGACGTCACCAGAGAGAAATCTTTGGAAGTCTTGGAGGCCGCTAGGAATGCCAACCCTCCAGCCTCATTAACATCTTGCGTTTCCATCACCCTCAAGCTTGTCCTCCTAAGACCATCTTCATCGTTACAACCGGCTTCAATATTCCAACGTACTGTAATGTAGTTTTGTTTCCTTTGTTAATTTCTACATTAAAAGATCGAAATATTATCATTGAACATAATTCTGTTGAAAATGATGAATTGTGATAAGCATTTAGCAAAAATGTTATGCATTAGCAATTTTAGTGTGTTACCTGCAAGAGATTTTGATAAGAAGTTCTTATTATGCCAGTTAAAATAAGAGTGGCAACAGATGAAACTTCAATCGGAGGACTCATTATCAAATTTAGAGAAAGGACTTGAACATTTAAATTAGCTAAAAGACTAACGTATATTGAGGCAAAAGAGACATGAATTTAAATTACGCAAAGAGATCCGTATGAACAAATAAAATTGTAATTTAATATGAATCTTTATGATTATTAATTTATCTATTTATTTATGAAAGAGAAATTTATGTATTGTGATAATTACAATTTTATTGGAAAGAAAATAATTTCATACATAAATATTGAAATATTATCCGTAAATATTGAAAAATTAATACTGATTTAAAAACATTTTGCTGAAGCAAAAATTGAAATCTTGATTAATTATTGATTATCACTGAGATAAACGCATTAAATGCAGTTTTACGCGTGCTCTTTGATGGACGCGCAAAGCAAAGCTCATTCCGTGGGATTGAAAGAGTGTGGATGGGTAGGCCGAATCGAGTGGAATGGAGCGAGGTTAGTGGAGTGGTGTGCTGGAACCAGAGCCGGGATGTTTACGTTGGGGAAATCTTACTAAAGAATGGTGGTGCGGGATGGAAAACAGTTGAGCAAGAAACCAGCTCGCATCTCATAACGAGGGACCTCTTCGTCTTCTTCTATTTTCCGGGGGCGTTATCGAGGAACATGAAGCGAGAGGGTGGCGGGGGTGGAAGAGGAAGGTCGCGGGGAGTTCGAGGGGTGGCGGTGGCCCGGGTGGCAATTATGCTACCGCTGTCTCCGGATAATATAAAGTGTCCCTCCCCGACCCGTGCTGCCTTCTTTGTAATCTTGCATAATTTATTTCTCGCTATTGTTCCCGCCATCGAATTTTTGCTCCGCCTTGTCGAGGGAGAAGAGGGTAGAGCAACGCGGCGCGGCGCAGCGGCGGCGACTCGCGGACCGCGTGATTCTACTCTTCGTTGAAGAAAATTCCAATTGCGGAATTTCGTAGCCTCCTTGTTCTCGGCAATCCTCGAATTTATTGTGCGATGCTTTCCGGAATTTCACTGCACACTACTTGTTCTTTCTTCTAAAAGCGTACCTACGGCAGATTGCTTTCGTTCGTATATATTTATCTACGTTATACAAGTCGCAATTGAAAAATATTTCCATTAGTTTTGATTTCGAAAATTATTTTGTACTAAGCGTACCTAATAATATATAACAGTAACGTCTATATAATACTGTAATAAATTCTATTCTACTGTACACGTAAAATTTTTTTTAGAATCATATTCTTTATATATGTACACTGAAAAAAAGTCTGGTTATAACTATCAAATATTTAGTGAAATAGTATCAATTAAATATTTTGTCAATATAACCAAAAATAATTTTATTCTACTAAATGTTTAGTAAGTATTATCAAATCTAGTATAAGTTACTAAATATTTAGAAAAGTAAAATTATTTTTGGTTACATTGACCAAATATTTAATTGATACTATTATATTTCACTATACATTTTGTAGTTATAACCAGTATTTTTTTTTCAGTGTATCTTCAATATCAAATGATAATTTTTCAAGAAAATATGTCACGTCGATAGGAAAGAGTTAATTAGATTTCAATTATCTCTGATATCTATACGATTATATTTGTATAATAAAATAATCAATTTTTTTTTTTTAGTAACGTCTTCATGTGAAGGCGTAAAAGTTGTATCGAGATCGGCACTATCGGCGACGGTTAACCCGGACTCGATCAGCCAGGCGAAAAATATCGAAAAGCGGTCGGTTTATACAGAGCAGTAGAGTAGACAATGCACACGAGGCGAGCGACCGGTCGCTATCCGCCTATTTGATGTTAGTACAACAGCGGCGCCGTGTTTGCGTTGAGGCCCATATTGATTGCCACCCCTGTCGCCACCCTCTCGGTGGTACAGCCACACCATATCGTGCGATACCACCCCCGAAGCGTACACCATAGGAGAGTACGTAGCGGCAGGCTGCATACTCCACACGTACGCTCCCAGACTGTGTCGACGCAATGCAGTTTGGCCGGCAGGTATACCGGCAACTAGTTACTACTACGTCACCGGGCGATATTAACAGCGACAGCATCGTTGTCAGCCGCAGCGCCGCTAGCCGAGATTAACATAAAGCTAACGTTGGTCCCTGCCTCTTACACTGCGGCACGCTAAACCGATTCTCGTCAACGGTCCAATGACCGCTCGCTCTTATCATCCCTGTATGTACACACGTTTTATCTAACTACCGTCACGTAGATCTCGTATATTTCGTCTTTTGGTAGGATTCTTTAATCGAAAATAATATCATCTACTTGAGAGTAGTGAAATAGAAATTAATTAATATAATTAAGAGAAAAATCATAGAATTTAGAGTTTCCAATTTTCTTTCCTTCTTTTTGCCTTTTATCTTGTTTATCATCGATATTTTTACTTATAAAAAGAAAAATTTATATAAAAATTAATATAACGATGCTTTAGAAATAAATACATTTATTTCTATCGCACAGATATATAAATATAGACATATAAACGAAAACTATTTTTAACTTTTCACTGTCACGTTTTAAGTAGAACGATATGTTATTACTAAGAGTGAAATACAATGCAAGAGTATTTTTTTGCGGATATGAAGCAGAAATAATGATAACGATGTAATGAAGGTACATAATACAGTTGACAGCTGAAGGGAATTGAGGCTCGGCGGTAATGGTAGTAATGTTCACGGCGGCGCGGAGGTGGAACGCAACCCCCTCTTCTCTCGTATCTTTTAATTATTTAGCTAAGCGGGATACGAGTTACGTTAGTTATAAATGCGTTTTCCTCTGCATGCTCGGGCAAGGTTTATGACCCTAAACCAGCTAAGTTGGGAACACCAGCGTTCGTCGTATAAACTGTAAAGGGATTTAACTTTCCTTTCAGAGCGAGCCCCGTTACCGGACTGGCATTTTCCCTCTGCCTGCCTGCAAAATTCTAGACCCTCCTAACGCACTAATCCCTCCGTGTTAAATTACCTGTTATTTTCTCTAATATCGCATTAGTAATTTTGTTTTTCGTATTCTGAGCGAGAGGCTTTGTTGCCCCCCCTCCTCTAAAAAATATAGCTATTAAAACCAAATCGAATCGTAAGGCGAGTTGATTTATCTATATACGTTAACTAAAAAACGTTTTAACAAATAAAAAGTTTTTGGGTGGGTTTACTATTTGAATTATTGAACTGAATACAAGCTAGCTTTTATTAACATTCATAGATATATACAAAGCTAGAATTTTCGATGATTTGTTCGAGTGTTACGAATGAAATAATATATAAATACAATTATTATATTTAATTGTGCGACTGTATCAATAATAAATCACGCAAATTCACACTGAAGTAAAATTAAACGTTTTACCACTAATGGAAACGCCACAAGGTTTGAACGCTCTCTACAGTAAGCTTCGAGAAATCCACCCTCCTTCGAAGAAAATGATGCGTGGGTGACAAATCAGTCGATTGAGCCGCGATACCCTCAGCCGGACCGGGCAGCGGCGGTTGTAGCGTTGTCGAGCTGGCGTATGGTGGAGAGGAACCAAGGGGACAAAGAGGGAAGGGGGCAGGGGGAGGCGGAATGGCTGGATGGGTAGCATCGGATTCTATCTTCACGTATTGATCAACGCCTCGCCACCCTCCTACGGCCGAGGGGGGAAAGCCCCGATCGCCACCCCCGCAGCTGCCGGCCGCAGCTACGGCCACTGGACCGACTACTGGACTTGCTTGCGCGTGTGCGTGCCTATATAAATGTGCCTCATCTCCAACGTTTCGGACTATAACCGTCAGCACACGATGTTCATCCATTCGTCTGAATACAGGATGAACGTTGTACATACAGCACTCGGGCACCTGTTATTTCGCGGCGTACATTGTGAAGGATTGATTGTTCTTTATGTATTACTGTTTACAACGAGTCTTGCCTAATAATAGGTTGACTCTTAAAAGCTTTAGCTGAACCGATCTTTACTGAACATTTGATAAGGTATTTTCAGATATCTAAAGATATATAATCTTGTGCAATATTGCTATATTATTATCTAAAGATTTTCTAGGGGGGTTTGCCTTTCAGAATAAATATTATGACTAAATATATTTTTTGAAATAATATTGAAACGTATAATATTAAATTACATGTGTGTATAATGAAAATAAAGTTCATTTATTTTGTATTTTGTGGATAGATTGTTAGCAGAAAACGATCGAAAGAATATTTGATTATTCAATTTTCCTTGACACTATTTCTTCTTTATTTCAATTAATTATTACTTCCCTGATGCTATAGACTATTCCGTTTTAATTTGACTAATTATTGAAGAATTTGTCTGTTTAATATCATATTATATATAGATTAGATTTAGTTTTAAAATAAATTTTTGTCACAGACTTAATAAAGTCTCATGATTTATAATCATGATCATTAAAATGAAGGTACATAATATATATTAAAATAAAAATATAATAAATTATAATAATAGATTTTTCGCTGAATAACACAGATATTCGTTAGATCCCTAATATATCGCTAAATGTCATTAAATGTTTATTTTTTGCATTTCTTTGAAGAATTAGACACATCATAATTACAAAGTTCATACCAAGATCGTTCTTTGGCTATAAATGAAAGAGAAAGTGAAAAAATGTTATATAAAATGCTTGGTATTTTTACATTCATCATCTGTCGAAAGAGAATAAGGATACGAGAAATAGACAGACGAATGCATCCCCTTCCGTTTCTTAATTCCTCCGTGTCCTCAATAACTTGGCTGGTTATGGCGGCGTCGAAGGTGGGAGTCCGAGGAGGCCAGTGGCCGGTGCGGGTTATTGGATGGCCGCCTCGCACTTGTCACGAGCGTGTGGCCGTCAGAGGAGATGGGGTCGGGTCCAGAGAGAAACAGAGATAGAGAGGGTGACTCGGGGAATCGGGGTGCTGGAGAGTGCTTGGAAGTTGAGGATGCACGGGCGTGCGGCGGGACGGAAGGGATGTCGGAGGAGGATTTGGAGGGGTTGCGAGAAAGCATCATAGGCATTCCGTAAGACATACAGCCTTCTCCATGGACGCCCGAACGGAATAGAGGGGTGCTGGTCAGTGAGGGTTCTCTAGTTCTGCTAGTGACCACCGCGTCAATACATGGGGTCGCCGGAAAAAGGGGTTGCGCTTGCGCGAAGCCATATACATTCTGGCATACTTGCTGACCGGACAGTTTCACAAATCATCGGCGTGTTACTGACTGTATCTCTTTGTCAGGCTGACCATAGGAGGAGAAACGCCGATCGATCTAACGGATGGAAACGCGACAGATGTCAGGAAGGTTTTAATGAATGCGAGAGAGAAAGATGGGACCGTTGAATGACCATAGCAACACCGTATACGACAATATCACGGCACGATATTGTATGCAATATGATTCGGAATATTTCAGATTTCTCTATGATCTATTTCTATTTCAGTTTTTTAATTATAAATTACAAATAGACAAATGAACAAAAAAATAATTATAAGTAAAAAGGACGGAAATGCTTATGATGATCTCTTAGAATTTTGTTAAATATTTGTAATATACACGATCCTTATCGAGTTTTACTAATCGCGTTAATGTATACTGCGTATACACACACACACACACACACACACACACGCACACACATACACACACACATACACACTTATATATGCGCAGTGTACATTAACGCGATTATATTATATAGCAATACTTCTTAACTAATTTTTAAAGATATATTGCATATATTTTCAAAATAATGACAAAATTATGGAAACAACAGATTGTTCTACACTGCATTTGAAAATAGTCCAAAAAAATTTGACGGCAATTTTATATTTTGATCCAACATCAATAAGAAATAGAAATGTGCTAAAATAGAAATATAATTAAAAAATTTGATTTTTTTGGTACAAGTACTTTAAGTATTCAAAATATGATTAGATATTCTGTAAATAAATAAAATTCATTTATTTATTTATTTATTTGCAAGAACAATTAAGCTCGGAATCGCAATAAACCTTTGTATAAATTACTTAAACTATTTATGAGATTTTTGTAATTATTTTTTGAAATAATTTAATTTATAATAACAAATAAAGTAAACTATAAAGATGTGATGGTAAATATAATAAAAATATAATGTTATTCACACAACTTTTATATGTATATAGTTTATTCAAAGTATAAATATTAACACATTTGCAATTTCAATTTACTTCCCAGGGTTGTATGTGCGATATATTTTTAATACATACGTAATGTAAATATTCTAAAAAGTTTTTAATATGTTAATGTTAAAGTCGGTACGCGCGTTAACCCATTTGTTCGGATCGATCGATCCTTTTTATCTCCTCATCCATAAATGCAAGACAGTGTAGTGAATAAGGACGCAATATTGCCGAGGTAATGTTTCTTCATTAGCGCCAAGCAATTTTCTTTATGGCAACAAATCTTGCGCCTTCGGCGACGTTGTCTTTTTTTTTATATCTTGTCCACGATAGCCATCTTGTCCTTGGAATGAATGATTCGTCTATTGCTTACGCTCCTTCAGTCTTTTTCTCCCGTGTTTGCGATAGTATATGTTGCGAACGAACCAGTGTTTCCCTTCGTGCAAACATCTCCATTTTTCATCAAAACCCTCTCTATTTCTTACGGACTGCCTTGGATCATTATCGCCCATGAAATTCTGTTGTCGTTAACGAGAGCATTGTATTATTTGTTAGATGATTTTATTCATTTCATTGTTCTTTTTCAACAAATAATACATTAACATTAAAAATATTCTCTCGATAATTGATGAAATGCAATAATTAAAATAATTGTTCGTTTTAAAATATATTATATTATTATGAATCAAAATCCATTTTAAGAGATCAATTTTTCTTTTCTTTTTTTAACAAACCTTTTTTTTTATTCATATTAGTATTTCGACTTTTTTATTTTTATATTTATATTTTTGTTAAATCAGTTTTATGTAGAATTAAGCATTTTTTTGTTACATTATACATTTTCTTATATTATACATTTTATTTATACATTTTCTTATATTATACATTTTATTTATACATTTTCTTATATTATACATTTTATTTATACATATAATGTAGCTAACTGTATAAGTTAAACTATATTATGGTAGGTTAAACTATATTACACAAAGAGTATATTTATAATTTATCTCAGAATGAAATCATTAACGAATTAAAATTCATGATATATTTCATTTCTTTCTAGTCATCTTACAAATGTTTTAAAAATTTTATCTTAAAATCATCTTAAAAATTTTTAAAATTTATTATCTTAACAATTTCTGCTTAACCTTCTTAATTTGATAGATAAAATTGTTATGTTCAATATTAATGCAAACAAGTGAGCAAGGTAATGAACATAATGAGTAACATAATGAAAGTTCATGGAACTTTTTTCTGCAACCTGCGCGCGTCCGCCACCTTTTCTTCCTTCAACCTTCGCCTAAGGTTAAGGTCTAATCGAATTATAGGTAGTAGCACACCTAATCTTGCTCGAGCCATCATTAACTATTGAGCTGCGGCGTTTCGATACGGATGCTCGTATCGACAATAATTGCTATTAATTTTTAATTGATACTGATTAGTTTTTAACAAACTGAATTTTTTCCATGTAAGGGTAATTAACTGAAGAAATTATATTCGAAGAAATCGAGCCAGATGCCAAATATGAACATCAACTACGTTCATTTTCGGGGTGTGGCTGGTGAACATAATTCGAGAGGGTAGCACCCTGACTAATATCCTATCCCCTTATGTCTAATATTAACTACATTTATACGCGTTGTCTCAGATTAATTCAGTACTCTTTCTTTCATTCATTTTGTTCGCACCCCTATTTCAGTTATTCAGTGTTTTAACAAAGATTGTCACTTCACGTCTACTGTGTATTACTACCACAATAAAATAAAATGTCAAATGAACAAAGTATAAAAACAGACCAAGGAGCAGTATAAGATTTTATTATTTGTAATAAAACTTGAAGTTTAGTAGCATGATGTTTTTGAAAATTATAAAGATACAATATTAAAATTTAACAACAGTATTTGCTATTATCTATATAAAATTATCTAGACAATTATTTAGATAAAGAAATTTTATTATCAGTTGACAAATTTGAAAGTTCCTCGCTTTTCAAATAGATACCGTTCATTTCCGAAAAAAATCGCAGGTCGTAACTTGGCGAACTTCTTTACGTGACGTGGCTTCGCATTTTGCTGTCCTGACGTATATCGACCATGGTATTCGTGCGGAGGAGACAGAAGCGAGAAGCGCCTTCCTGTCGAGCTAATGTATTCAAATCGTATGCCTCCAGCCACTGCGCACCGTCGATATATTAAATGGAAAGATTGCAAATTTCCCGACATAAAGTGCCCGGCATAAGACTAATGGTGCGGAGGGCCGAGGGTGCCGCGG
>QKQZ01054717.1:0-12196 GCA_003595255.1 Solenopsis fugax | reverse complement strand
ATATTACGGGCGAGGTGCGCATATAATTAATTTAATTAAACGCTCCGCGCTGAAAATCGTCCTATTAGTTCGGCAACTTTTGACGGCTGTTACCTTTCTGTCTCCCTCTTTCCCTCCGGCGTTTCGTCCTTTCTCTTTCGTTCTCTTACCCTCCCCCGTTTCTCTTTCCCACCAGTTTCTACCATTTATTCTCCCTGCTGCCATTCGCTCTCTTGGTCGTGTGCTTGTTATTCTCACGCTTTCCGTTCGTTACTTTGCGACACACGAACGTGGAGATTTTTTAATGCCGTAAGTGTAAATACAACGCTGCGCTTCCGTCTGTTTGTTTCACCTTGCGAGAGTACAATTTGGAGTCGCTTTTCTGCATCGTAATTTGTATCACTCGCGTTATTGTTAATTAAATTCCCTCTCCCCGGCGCGGCGAGCGGCGTCGCAACGGAGTACCGTATTCAAGAATGTGATTACGATATGACACGTTGAATTATACGTGCAAGACAGTCTCGTTTAACTGTCCGTCTTATTTAAATATCGTCGCATTTTGTTATTGCCGTCTTTCTCCTCGTACAATTGTCAGTGCTGCAATTGCACGTGTCATTTTACTTTTGCAACGCGTTTTGATCTTCTGTGTATCACACGTTGAAATAAATTATTTATTCTTTACCTCCTTTTCGAGAACTCTTCATTTCCGATTGAAGTGTACATCACGAGGACGCATTTCACTGTACAAACGGTTCTAGGAAAGCTCAATAAAACTTTACAGTAAGGGAATTAAGCAAATATGCGAAGGGGACAGAAGAATATCACAGAAATAAATTTTGCATGCAGCGGCATGCTAATTGTAACGCGATATATTTTATTCACTTTCGTGCTGCACGCGCGCGCTTACTCTTCACTCGTCCTGTACGGCGCGCGCGAGATTTCTTTTACGTCATTTCGCGTCGATTATTCGTCGACTCGCCCGTTTCAAAAGACCGCTTTGCGCCGCTCATATTTCGCGAAAATGTACGCGACGTGTCGCAATATTTCTCTGTCCTTTCCAAAGGTACTTGTTGAAGCAAAACTTTCAGCTTGTTTGACAAATGTTGGGTACCGCGCAGCCATCCAAATATCTATGGCGGAGTCAATTACTCTTGGCAGTCCGAAGCCGACGGTGGGCGTTAATGGGTTAATTTTGATGACAAGAAGTGGCAATGCCAGCGCGTACGGAAACACAATCCTCAAGGAATCTATTAGCTGTGTCGAGAAGCGTTGAAGTAACGTGTAAGCGGTGACAGTGATGTCTTTTTAATTCGCCCGCTCGATGGCTTGCGATCAATTGCAATCGCAACATGAGGTGAATACAAACGATAATCATATTGTCACACGATTAATCGGCCATACCAGAAATCTATCGCCGGATCTGATATTACAACAGAGAGAATAATAATTTTAACGAATGTGTTTGGTTATCGATTACAATAAGTGGTTAATTTTGAAATATGTTATAACAATCTACATAATTATTATACAGAAAAGTGGTTTTCACTAAAATATTTAAAAATCTAGCTAAATACAAATCTGAAATCATTTTTGTTGGGTTGTCAAAATAATTGAATTGACAATTTCGGAAAAGTATCATATCCCATCTTTTTATACGGTTTTTTGCATTTTCTTATTCTGTGTGTTTGTATGTGTGTGCGCTCGCTTGCACGCATCATTAGCCACGAGAACGGATCATATTTTGTAAGGGAAAAGGAAAGAAATAATAGTGAAATGGTTCCATGGATTTCGTAAAGGTGTCTTCTACCAAAGGCGAAAAACGTCCCGAGAGATTTTTGATTCTTGGCATCTTCTTAATTTACCAATAGTTTTTCAAATGTTCATAATATCAGATAACATAATGTGAGTTTTTTGTAATTTTTGCAAATTACTTTCAGTATTGACTTTGTTTTTAATACTGTAAAAAAAAAATAAACCGTTCTCTTGACAATTTTAAGTATCTTTTATTGGCTAAAAGCTAATTATATTATGAATTTGCATCGTTAGTTTCGAAAAGGAGTCATGTCCGAACATTCAAATTTAATCTAATCAGAAGGATAAATTTCAAAAATGGTTACCTCTGCCAGCAATTTATTATACGTAGCTCACCAATAAAGTGTTTATGCAAATCTTGGTGGCGCTGAGTTAAATATAATTAGAAAAAAATGTTATTTTCGTTTCTCTTTTAAATTTGGATTTGAGTACACCTTTCCAAATTGACAGTTTAATTATAAAAGATAAGTATGACGAGTAATGCTGCAAAATGTTTTGTCATTCTAACCATCATGAGCGTCCTATATAATTATTTTTATAGTTCGACAAAATTATTTTCAGATCTGTATCTAAATTTTTAGATACTTTAGTAAAATCATTCTGTTATTTATTTTATATAATATAATAATTACTTCATTGTAATTTATAGACTTATTATCATTGATCACATAGAATAAAACGAATTATAATTAATGATTATAATTAGACTGCCATTGCTGCTCGCATTGAGAACCACTGTGTTGGTCAACGATCGAAGAAGGGATCGAAGTTGACTTCCGGTGGTACCGATTTCCCTTTGTCGAAAATGTAAGGGACCGTTGTTCTATCACGGATTGACCTAACTCCAGAGGATAGCCGCTAGGATTCTTGGGAGCTGCCTCGACAAACATAGAGATTGCGGTTAGCCGAGGAAGCCGCCCTGATCTCTGATCTCATCCTGTTTTATCCTCTCTTTCCTATTAGGTTCCTTCGAAAATATCATTCTCCGTTCCTCTCCTCCCTTTACACATTTCCTTCCTGACCCTATCTTTGAGATTTATTCTCTCTCTTTCCATTTCTCTCTCACTTTCTCATTTCTAATCGGATTGCCTGGTTCTCTTTCTCTGCCTGCTATGCATCCGCGCTTTGTCATTTGCTTAGGGTCAATCTGTGTCGTTAGTGCTGTCCTTTGGAAATCCCTTCGGGTAGCTGCCACCGCAGTATCTTCTATCCAGGAGATCACTGATCGCAATTCGATCTGACTGCGGCACAAAGGTGGCCAATGATCGTCCATCCTGCGATCCTAATGCTTATCGCCTGCCGCCTCCGGGCTGCGTCCAATTGACGAGGCTCGCACGACGCTCTCCAACGCCTCTCATTAAGTATTCGCGCCCACGATCGCGCGCGGGATTTCCCTTATAACAAGGATTGACGCACAGGTTCGATCAATGATAAATGAAAAGCTCCAGCAAGTAGTAAATATAAATTTTCCTGCCAAATGCTTTTTCGTTTTTAAAGCTGTCACTATATACAGTTTCGAAAATAAGTATCTGAATTGCTATTTGTGAGATGTATTCAGACATACATCTCGATTAAATCTCAACAAGCTTGCACGCTTATATAAAAATAATAATATATACGAACTATGTAGTCAAATATTTGCCATTACATATGAACTTAATGATACTATATTATGAGATACATTAAATTTATAATTAGAATTATATTAGAAGAAAAGTAATATAATTTAACAAATAAACATGAACAAACACGAATGAACAATTCGTTTTAAAACGTGCATAATTCAAAAACGGTCTCTCGCTAAATTAGCGATTTAAAGTCTCGAACAATTATTCAAAAAGAGCCTATTGTTTTGTTACTTTAATTGTTCATGTATTTCATTAAAAAAAATTCATTAATAAATATTAATATATTTAAATTAACATTAATATATTTAAATTAACAAATAATTTGAATATCATATTTCGTAGTTATATGAAAATTTAACGATTACTAGAGATAAAGTTAATCAATATTATTGATTCGTTATTCAATTTGGATAGGTCGATAACTTGCTGCTTAGATATTAAGTCGCGTATTCACTTACGCTTGTGCGCATAATATAGCCCGGAGGAATCATTATCAGGCCGAACTGAAAGAGATACGATAGAATCGACGGACGGCGCGTTATAGTATGAGTGCCTTTTCGAACGAGGGCAATAAATGACCTACGACCTTTGCGAAATACAGTGGTGACTGTTTCGGGAATTATTTATTTGCTCTACAGTTGTTATAGTTTCTAATATGTGTTCGATAAACGATCATATGACACGCACATAAATAATCATTTATAGTTTTTGCATTTTACTTTTTATATATTATTACGTAATTACATATTTATAAATTACATTCATTTGTTACATATATTTTACAATATTTACATATTTTATTATCTTTCTTCAGTAAAAAGTAATAAAATATTGAGTATCAAATAATGAATTAAACTGTTGAGATAAAATCCATCTATTAAACATAATAATCTTGCGTTATATCATTATCATTATAAATATTTAAGAATATATCAAATGTTCGCGTTAGTATCTCATTGAATAATATTACACAAATACTGATATGACGCGGAAGTTATATCTATGATTAATTTCTTATCGATTTAAAAGTAAATTCGGCGCCACTGGACGTCGGGCTTGTTGCGGGAAGCTGGGGTTATCAATAGAGGAATAAATAAGTTTATACATTTCGGCTAATCATGCGTCAACGTTTGATCCAATAAAATAAGTTACTGTGTTCTTTGATGCCTGTATTAAGGATGGAAAGGTCCAACAAACGATACAGTATTAAAACCGCGATCCTTGTCTCGATCGTATTCATTTGAAATTCGACTGCGTACACGCGACGTTCTCACGACGTCATATATTTTCGAGTGATCGAGAAATCGTTTTCTTATTTACGGAAACGCATAAAAGGAATTAAGAAACCAAGTGTGAAAGAGAGTTGCGCATTTGTCTCGCATTTGTGATATGATACGAAAAATATCAGTGATTAGTCTCTTTCCATTATACTATGAAGACATATTAGATATTTCAATTAAGAGTACGATAATGATAAGTGTGAAGAGAGATACTATGTAACAATTGCTCGCACTTTTACTTGGCGTGGTTAAAACGTAAGAACACTCATACGGGGATGAAAAGCGATTTCCCGCGAAATTGAGAATTATCAATTGAGATCGCGAGCTTCTCGGTTGAATGTGTGATTTAAAAAAAAATAAAGAAAAAAGGAAAACGATCGTGCGACGACAGAACTCGCCAAAGTGCCTGGAAATAATCCGCTTGGGCGCGTGGCAATGCTGGGAGTAAGCCCAGGAACGATTTGAAATCCGAAGGCGTAAGATCTCGGTCGGCGGAGGATCGGGTAAGTTCTCGAATTTAATTACGGCAATTAGAGCCGAAAGGCTTTCTCCTTCCACCGCCGCCCTGTTCGCGCAGCCCGCTGTCCCGCCCGCTCTTCTGCTTACCACCCTTTCTCCCGATAGCCCCGGATCAATCGCATCGACCCTTCCAGCCATTCGCAGCAGACACCCGGGCTGCCGTTGATTGACAGAGAAACTTTTAAATCACACCCTTCGCTCGCGCTTGCTCACCTCCCCCCGCACCCCCCGCCCCCTCCTCGCCGTGTTCGATCACTTCGGGTCTATCGTTCGCGCGAGATTAATTTGGTTTCCTTCGCGGTCGTCGCCGGAAGGAGAGACCCTACATACGTACGCGTTAAACTTTCGGACGTCCACTAATTGTTCCGCCGCTTTTGCGCCTGTAAAAGTGAGTCCATGCGAGGAAGCAATTAATCGACTGTTGCGAGCAGCGGGGGAAAGTGGGGTATCTCGTATCATTAGAGATTGTATTATACACGTATCACGTTCGATGTGATAACGGGCTGGAGTTAAAATTAAGATCGCATAAATATAACCCCGATGAATAATACATTCCTTATCCAATTATCGAGATTGTTCGTTTCCCGACCATCCAGCACAGACGATAATCAAGTGCCGATATCGCCCGTACCGGAATATAACGATTATAATCATTTTATCACACGCTACAGGAAGAGATCTCTCGCGACTATCGATAATTAGACAGAAATTCCAACTGCCTTCGATTATTCGCGAAGAAGAAGAACGCGCGCGGGCTGTCGGGGCTCTTAACCAACCAACGCGGGCGTAATGAACTTTGTGAAAATTGACATTAGCAGCGGATTAAACGATGGCTTGGGAATAAATCGGAATCGTCATACGTCAGATAGATGTCCAACGTAAGGGTGACGTACGCGTCGCGCTCGCATACGTCACGTAAACGTCTCCGCGGGTGCACGTGCACCGGAACTTACGGGCCGTCCGTCGCGTCGCACGCGTAAAAGCGCACGCTTAAACGTGAGGTGGACGGCGGGCGTGCACGTGCCCCGTATAAGAAGAATGTCCATATTGATAATCGCAAATGGACGATTCGGATTAATTTTCTCGTTCCTCTCCGCGCGGCGAGGCGTAGCATTATGGGCCATTATACCCACGACATGCTGTCCCGCCCCGTTATTTTTAATATATTGCATAACTGCGCATTACTTTATTAAGGAACATCGTCCCCACGGGAGAGAGCAGGGGGAGACGGACGCGTGTTCCGCCGGTTATTTACAGTTTAAGTCCAAGTGCGCGCGCGTGGGTTTTCTTCATACAATGACTACATTTCCAGAATTCGCTGTAAATACCGCAAGCAAGACAATGACGAATTGAGCCGGTGGCATTCCTGCATCTGACTTTTTCGTGACAACCTCGTGTAATGCATTTCCTCATACGATCTGGCAATTTTTCCCGCGGGGCATTTGCATTACGATTGGCCGTCGCTTAATTGAAGGCTGTCAATTCCAAAGTGTGATACGCGCGAAACAATAGGATAACAGGTGACAATCGAAAATTTTATACGTACGATGGGTTTTGTAAAGATCGACACTCGCCATGAACGTGCAAGAATGCGCTCACGTCAGAGTATAAATGATTATATACGGCATCATTGTCCGCTGATTTTAATTGGAATTTTCCCGACGCAAAGAGCTCTAATTTCTTTATTAATATAAATACTTTTAATGTGCGTGATATCCGTATGCTGATTTGAAAGCTTTTATTGCACGCACATAGGACGCGACCAAGCGTAATGTGATACAACTATCGATTAGCAGGGGTATTAAAGTTTGCCCTGATAGGCAGCCTATAAGCAAGCAGCCATTTGAAATAAACATAAGCGCTCATACGATCGCCACGTCACATATGCATCGCGAAAAATCTATAAAACATCGTTACGACAACGTACTGACATGCTGGCGCCCGTGGTGATCGTTACCATGTATAAACAGAATAGATCTAGAACGACTCATATATTTTTAGAACCTGTGTAATTCCACTATTGATCAATAACCTTATTATAAATGAAGTAATAATCAGCGGTACCGTACACTCCAACTAACACACACGTTGACCCCGTCACATTACGTTTAAAAAATTAACTGAATCCGGTTGCGAGTAAGCAATATATATCATCGTAGTGTTATTTTCCCTAGTGTTACGTAGGGGAGAGCTGCGCCGCGAATGCGTATCGCTCAAGTTATTTTTTATTATATTTCCCACTTGGTATGAACGTTGGAAATTATAAATTAATATTTCCTATTACAATGTTTAATCTTTTATTAATAACAGTTAGTTAATTTGTTATAAACCTTTTTGCAACATGTTGTGGATTTTCTAATTTATTTTGCTTTTGAAAATATCGAAATCATGAATTAAAATAATTAAAAATATAAGACACCATTAATTAATACTTATTTTTATTAATAATTTATCGAAAAAGGTATCAAATATTTAATAATTAATAAGCAATAATAATTGGAAAAGAAAAAAGTATCAAATATCAAAATAAAACTGACTTGAATTTATTTTTGCAGTATTGTCATATTTTTATTTATATCAATTATTATATATATATATATAGTTTTACTATTATTACTCATCAGTCTCTCTTACGTTAACATCATTTATTATAACAAAATTTGTAGTGGTACGATTTAGGAAACTTGATAGAATTTTACAAAAAATTTAATTTTTATAACCTTTTTTAAAATTTAATCTTTATGCAATAATTGCAAATATGTGTATACAATAAACATAAAATATTCTACAACCTTCTTTTATGAAAATACAAAAATTCAAAATAAAGTTGCTTTACATTGTTATCATGTTATGCTACATAAATTGAGCAAAAATTATCATCAATTGTTTTAAGTATTATAGCATGCAAAAGAGGATGTAATTTGTTAAATGTTTTTCTACATTATTCATTTCAACAACTTTCGCAATGATAACGTCGTGTGATAAAAAAAAAGCATACCATTTATGTTAGTCAATTAGCCATATTGACAAAAGAAATCCCTGACATCAGTGAAGTCTCATTCACGTCGAATTATCGATTCTCTCACGGAATGTTCCACGGTGAATCGTTCATGATCACCTTCGTACCGTGAGAACTATCAATCATCGATTCAATCGAGAATTCGTATGTCGCCGAAGAAATGCTCTGCAATGCTCGACGAAGCGGATGAAGCAATTAGACGAAGGCACGTATGCCCGCAAGTAGTCGATTATTAACGATTGAACGATTCGTGCGATTTTCTGCTTCAGGAACGCGCGTTCTGGCATCGCGTCGATAGCTTACACTGTTGAGCGTCTCTTATTCGCGTAATTATTGGATTCACACGTGACTAGACTCGAGACTCGACTATTGCACGGATATTACCAATGCATTAATTATTGTATATGTAAATACAATTGAGCTTATTGCTAACGGATTATTTTTATGGTACGATAGTAAAAATGATTCTAGTGATTTAAGGTAATCCGCGTGGAATTAATAAAAGCAAAGAAATACGAGTTATTAAAGCTACGCGAAGTAAAGAAATGTATTAAAATATATACGTGTACATAGAAGCTCGATTTTTTTGAAGTACCTAAAAATTTAATTAAGTACAGATCTGTGAAAATAGTTTTTGAGCCGTGAATAATTTTGAGCTGTGAATAATTTTTGAAAATAATTATGAAGGATTTTCAAGCATGATGAACAATGCTGCACAAAATTCTGACATTCTAGCAATTAGCTTAAGCATCCCGCATAATTATATTGTTGGTTTAACAAAAATTTTCAGGTCTGCACTGTAGAACTTTTTAGCAAAAAAATATACTCGTTCAATTATTTAAAATTCTATTGAGATATTTTTTCAAGCATTTCAAGATCTTTGTGGTTTATTCGAGACGGCTTCACGCTCAGATAAAACTGGCTAATGGCGACGTAATCAAAGTAAGACGGCCCGGCGCACACCGGTTGTCCCCCTTTTCAACAGAATCTCCAATCTCACTACTAACGAAATTAATTTGTCTTCCTAATGTATCCGCGCATATCGCTAGACGAACTCTGGTTAGAACTGGGTTTCAAAACTAGTTAAGCGAATAGACGTCGTTTGGTGAAGGAAGGAGAGAAAGGATCAGAATAAGAAACAGGGTGGGATACACTTCCCGCGCGCAAGTCGCGCGGATTACGTTTTTAGATCGGCTCCTTAACCTCGTGAGGGATGAATTTGGCGGAGGGTGTGCCGGAGATTCGATCGAAATTAAAATTAAAATTATTGTAGGGACGCCGGGTGTGCTGTCTCCCGCTCTCGGCTCCGCCTCTTCTAATCGAGATTTTCACGGTCTCTGGCGTGCAGTTAGTTTTAAGTGGATGAATGCGACCCGAGATGTATATCTCGTGTGCTTCTGATTGGTCCTATCCAATTAAGTGTCTCAGTTTGAGTTGTCATGAGCTCACAGATCGAGCGCAATGTTCGGGGTATCTCGATGTGTTCCATCATTTCATTTCTGGGATCCACTATGCAGCCATCGAACATCAAACTCCCTAATTGATCATTGATAAATGCAACATGTAATAGAGATTCATTACAAAAACAAAAACGTAAAGTATACATTAATATGTTTAAAATATTATATAAAACGATAACAATGTTTTTAAAATCGTCTAATTTTTACACTTTTTAATTTTTTGTTAATTTTCGCTTTACGGTACACGAACACACAGTTGTTTATAACAACCGTAAATCAGGAAACTGTTGTGTCTCAATAATGCGGTCCGCGCGAATTAAGGTGGTAGAAGTAGCGAAAAGGGAGGCAATTCGCAAATTGAGGTACCTCGAAATGCGTCGTAGAGCCTGTAAGCGGAAGTGGCGTAACGTCCCAGAAAATTAATCGTGTCCGATATTACGTCGAAGCCCGTTCGGCCCTCCGGCGAAGGGGCGGCCGGAGAAAGGAAAGAGAGAGACGCCGTGGCGGGCGAGACGGCGAATACTCGGCGCTACATCGCGCGGTGTCGCTCCCTGTAATTTTCGCACGATTTTATGGGAATTTAAGAATAATTCAATTAGGGCCCGGGGATCACTTTCCGAGATATGCTAATTCCACGGTGAGACCCGCTACCCGTAGAACTGTACTAACTATGGTTGTTGCCGGTGGAGACCGAGAGGGAGGCGGAAGGACCGGGGGTAGGGTAACTCGGTGTATAAAAGCAAGATGGAAAGAGAAAGAGAAAGAGACGGAGAGGAGAGAAGCGAACGATCGTACCTATATCGTCCCCAATTTAAAAATCTAATCTCCAATGATCGTTCGGAGTGAGATAAAGAATACGATCCAACGTCGGGGAGGGGGCCCGGCAGTCGTCTCGAGCTATCGCATTTTCAATCCGGCCTGATTAAATTCATTAGTTTAATAGCGGGGTAGGTATCAATATCCAAGCGATCGCTCCCCGTCCTCTCCTTCCGCTTTCCATCTGACTCATTCTTTTCCGCTTCTCCTTCCGCGGCTTCTTCCACCTTCCACCGACTCTGCCGGCCTCTCCTNTCTCCTTCCACGGTCCTTAACCGCCGACTACCCCTTGGGGTTTGGCACGGCTGCCGAGGGACTCCCGGCGTCTCGGCCGAAGGCAAAAGAACCGCCTAATAAAATTGGCAAGAATCACTTATTTAACCCTCGATCGGGAAGACGATTGAAAGGCCTGTTCCGCGACTCTGTTTTCACTTCGACGAGGACTCTTCCGGCCTCTTCGCGCTTCATTCTCGACGGCTCGTCCGTCGGAGAGTATAGAGAGTACTGACTCAAAGAGAGCGGCTGACGGGACTACGACGCTCGACAGGGAGAGAGAAGTGGTTGATAGAACCCAGGTAAACATTCGACGGCCGAGATTAAGCTGAGATATTCTAATGGCCCAGCCAGTTGGCCCCGTGGGTATCGTCGCGGCATATCGGCCTCCGTAGATCTCCGCTGCCAAGTAATGTTCCGTCCAGGAAAAGCGAAAGAAGCTAAAAAAAGCTATTCCCGATTGGCTAATAGCACATGAGCCTTAATCTATTCAAATTGGAAGTGATTGCGTTGTCTCGTGAGTCGAGGTGGATAAATATCGATGAAACTGCAGCGGTGTATAAGATTCTTATTATTGCCGAAGAAGTTTTTTTTTTATCTCAGTTGCGATTTAATTGATTGCAACAATGATGAGTAACGTAATAAAAATTTTAATAACAAAAGAGAAAGTCTCAAACGGCCGATGAGAATGAAAATTCCGTGGCAACTTCGAGCGCACAAAGAGTTATCGAAGTAACTTTAAAATAATTATTGAATTACCGGATGAACGAACGCGACTTACCCAACGAGATCTGCATCTGGTATAGCCGCTCAAGCGTGGGAAGATAAAGAAAGGCTATTAATACCATTTGAAGAATGCGGGCATAATTTTTTGCACTGGTCGCCGTATGGCTTCTCGGTTATAGGACGTGAAAGATTTAAAAAACAAATGTGCAAGGAAATACTACAAAACGCAAATACTACAAAATGAAGCAGGATATATACATCTCGAATTTCCAAGAACGAGCCAAGCATGTATGTATATCAAAAAGACGACACTAATTTATTTGCTGTATATTTTTGTATAGTGAGAGATAAAATATCTAACAAAAAAGAAACAATTTTACTTAATATAGAAAAATTATTTACTCGGTGGGTTCTAATAGCTTATTCACTTGCAATCAAGTTAAACATTTTTTAATTGAAATATTTATGTAAACAAATGAGGAAATAATTTTTATTCAAGTACTTTTTCTTCCAGTTCTAGAAAATGTTTCTGTTAGATTATTTTTATATTCAAGATAAAATCAGATTGTTTAATCTAAGAAAGCAATTTAATTAAGAGGATGCTAAAGTACCGCGAATTATCGACATTTACAGCTTTTAAATATCTTCAAATTGGCGTTACAGAATCACAAAAACTTTTTATAG
>QKQZ01054715.1:0-15761 GCA_003595255.1 Solenopsis fugax | reverse complement strand
ACCGCCGCCGACCACTTCTGCGACCTCCTCGCGGCGGCGCGTGTGACACGCACCTAAAGATACCGATATTCGTAAAACGGTCGAGAGATGAGTGGGGATGAAAGAGAGAGGGACTCGGAGTTTGATAGGGAGCGTGAAGCGTAGAGAGATGGAAGGACTTTTATTTATTTTTTTTTTTTATAACAAAGTCAGGTGGATCCCTCGAGCGTTTTGCAATGTCGTGCGTTTCTTTTAATAATGCAACTTTTTACATAACGTTACAACTGTATGACATGCAGTATGTACAAGTGACACGATAACACCGCAATCGGTAAATGAGTATGACTGCGTCGTCCGTAATTTGTAGAAAGAATTATTGGCACAATTTAATTTAAGAAATGGGTATCATAGCGATCTTTGCCTCGTAGATAGCTGAGAAGAATCGACTTCGTAAGGAGTTAACGTTCGCCCCGGCCCTCAGCTATTTATCACACGTCCTCGGGAGATCCGCAATTAGTACTTCAACATTTATTGCGGGGAGGAGTCGGTCGGTGATTACCGGTTAATGAATTAGTCGTTACGCGCAGTGTAACCGACGTTAGATCGTCGTTTCGCGCGGTAGTAGTGAGTGGACGAACTCGCTCTGTAATCGCGCATTTACGACATTCTACGGCGTGCGTGCGTCACGACGCACCTACTGGTACGCGTACGGCTGAACGTCGGCACGGATACCAATACAAATAAATTCCGCTGCGCCTAGAGTTGTGTCGTGCGATTATTAGCATATATTCTAACGTTCAATTGCATGTGCGACGTCAGCTACTTCCGCGTTCCCGCAACACGCGAGTCACGCTCTTGCTCGAGCTTTGCTCTTCTCATTCGTTCTACACACGCGCGCACGCACGCGTCGCTGTTTTTAATTAAATATGTCGCGGACATCGCGAAAAATTTGAGGAATTTCCTCGGCCGAAATATTTGCGTAATGACGGCAGTGATTGTACAAATGGAAAGAGAAAAGGGAAAAAAATTTTTTATTAGACTCTCTTCATTTAGTACGAACTGTAATAATATAGAAGATTACATCACGATGTCTTAAGAAGCAATTAGTAATTTAATTGTGTAATTAAGTGATACTTGAAAAAAGTAATTTTGAAAATAATCTTTACAGCAGTAATTATACTTACTTTTAACTGTTAACAAGCATTTATCTCACAAGTTAAATGAACGCGGTATCAAGTGATTACCAAGCGCTGATTATTTGAAGCTTCACATTGCGAAGGCTGAGGGGTGGTGGAGGGAGGGGTTGAATCGCAAATGTAGCGCCGGGCTAGAGGTGCGTGCGAGTAAATCAAAGCCTCGCCTACTAACTTAGTCAGTTGCCTCGTCTATTTTTAAGCGTTTCGCGCCTTTTCCACCGCGGGCGGCGACGCCCTGGCCTCGAGCCAGATTCGGCGAGATTCATACGTCTGAATGTATCAGGCACGTGGAAGCGCCCTAGCTGATGCGAGAGGCCCGCTTTCATGCACGTGCATAGGTGCGCGTGTGAGGTTGACAGACGTCTCGCTTTTCTTCCTCGTGCCTCGAGTGTCTCCTTCCGCTTGTCCTCGTTTTTGAGCTCCGGGCTGAAATGTTACGGCACCTATGGAACGGTGCCAAAAAGGGCATGCACGCTGGAAGACGGGAGCTTTAAATGAACAGCGCTGATTAAATTCTTCTTTCGACACAGGCACAGCTTAACGTGTACATCCCCATGACGCTTGGTATTCACGCGAATGCCATCGCTCGCAGTCCATGTTTTGATAACGACAGAAAACGTTGATTCTCAACTTAAGGAAAATAATAAACAGTTTGATTAAACGTATATTTAATAATTAATCAATGTAATACACATAATAAGTATTCTGAAGGCCGATAAACGTTGTTGTCTGTCAAACTCTTGTTATTACGCTACAAACGCGAGAGGCGCACAAAGCTGCGTGACGTCCTTGCGTGCGTATGAGTAGTCTCGTGGTTTACGAAGGACGCGAGATCATGGAATAAAATTATCGATAACACTCGCGGAGGCGGCTTCTCGATGAGTTCGTTAACCGACAAAAATTATATAGCACGCTTCGGTAAGATTTTTTTCTCGTAAACTTTTGATGGGAAGAAAAGGGGGGAGCGTTGCGACATCCGCGAGAAATTAGCTGAAGTCGGATTCTATGTTCGATGAAACGAATTGACAAAACGCGTGACAATCGCGACTCGGGAGGCACACAGAAATATTGAGTACGTAACAAGTTAATAACGACCCATTTCGCTTTATTACGTATGAATCACCCCGAATACCGAACGAGAGAATTGACTTAATGAAGATAAGATAAATTACTCAACGGATGCAAAATGTTCGTCGCGATGGAATTATACTACAATTCAGAGACGCGAACGAGTTTGAAACCGAAAGAGAGAGAGGTGATCACTCTCGCGCGCGTGAATACGACATTCGTTGAATCGTATTACGGAAGTGCCCTTGTCGGGAGAGTTTGCGGTTACATCCGTACGGGAGGAATCCGGACCAACCGGATTTCCATCGATTGTGCCAGGCGCCGCGAATGGCATAGTTTGCAGAAACGCCCACGGTTTAGTGTGTCATCCAGAACGCCTGCTTGGCCACATGGTCTCGAAAAGATTCGCTGTCAAAGGCTCTCAATTATCTTTCGCTTTTTCACAATCTAAATTATTGCAATGTCAGCAACTCTGATTGATGTTCTCTTTAAAAGAATTTCTTCCAATGGCCAATCCTATATTTTTTTTCTCGGAAAAAGATGGTACAAAATTTTTACGTAATAGAGTATTCGATAAATATAATCTTTTTAAATTCTTTTTTAGTTCTTATGCAGTTAAATTTATATATGCAATTATTCTTTTCCAGGATATAATTTCGAAAACTAAAACACTTATAAATAAATTTTAACGTATAAAACAAAATATTTTTTAATTATTATTGAGATTATCTGTATTTGTAATTATCAATTATTAATTAATTAAAATTTATATAGTTACTGTTTTCGTATATTCTGTGCTAGTATATTTATTCCATCACAATTTCGCGACTTATAGCACTTATTCGACCGCAGATAAGAATCTTGCGACAAATACAATATTATCATATATCCGCCAACATCGAGCCAACATCCTTTCGAGTACAAAAAAGAACTGTTCGTTGTTACATCATATGATGATTATATAATGTTTCCATTCATCTTTCAAAACAATCGGGTCACGTTAATCATTTTCGCAATGCATAACGCATTTTGCAAAAGTACTGATAACTGATTAGTTGTTAGGTTCTTTTTCTTGTAGAAATTTTTACATATACACTGAAAAAATTACTAAATTTTAACAAACATTTGTTTGAGTACTTGCAATGAAAATATTTATTAAATATAAATAAATATTTATGTACAGTAAATAAATATTTCATTGCAAGTATTCAAATAAATTTTTTTCTCAGTGTATTTACGAACGCGGACCATAATTTTGAAACATAAAAGACATATTGCATTTTGCAATGAAGGAATACCTATATTCACTCTTGTACGAATTACATTACTAATAGCATTATGCTCTTAATGCAATTAAGTTGTTTACTGCACTATGCGAGCACAACATTTGTAGTTTATGCTATTTGCGCTATATATATCGTTCAATGCACGACACAATACTCAGTGATTTAACAGACGAATCCGTCAATTCTGTTGCAGATGATGAAGAGGAGGAGGAAATCGATGTCGTGTCGTACGAGAAGCAGACGGCACACTTAAACTTCGCACAGCTCCAGCGTAATGCAATTCAGCGTGCTACGTTAATTGCGAACGTAGATAAGACTTCCACCATCCGACGACCTCGTGGTAGACCACCAGGCTCGAATTCTATAAAACGGAAAAAAGACGCAGCGACCAACCGAGAGGCTTTCGCTCCGAAGCGTGGCCGCACTCAGAATAATCAACAACATAAACAGCGGAATTACTTCCAATACAACCGAAATGAACAATTTGACGAAATCGACAAGAGGCAACTGCACAACACTATGGAGCGACAACGGCGAGTAGGCCTGAGGAACTTGTTCGACGATTTGAAAGCTAGCATGTTGATAGATAGGAGTCAGAAGGTATCGAAACAAACCGTTCTGAATAAAGCGACGAAATATATTTCTATTTTAAACGAAAAGAAAAAATTGGCGGATCGGGGTCAGAAGCTCAATGAGAGATTCGAGAGTCTCATTCACGTCATTAAAAAACTCCGAAACGCTAGAAAACCTATTTTGTCTCACGGAAAAAAATAAAAATTAACTCAAAGTCGATTGGCGGAACCAAAAGTCAAAAATTCGTTCCGGTGCTTGATGAAAACGATAATTTCCTGATCCCGTTCCCCGACTGGCTCGATTGAAGATGTCCTTTTTGATATCTCGTTTTTTGTTGTTTTTACATCGCGTCTATTCAGCGCGTCGCTTTCCTTTGCGTCGACGCTCTCGCGCGACCTGTTGCACGTTGTCGACGAGTCATCGGCAAACGCATTTTAATTTCCGTCGCGCAGATAAAACGAATCGCTCGAGCAGTCGGAGGGGGGAGGGGGACCTTATCACGATATTGCCCAACAACCTGACTACCGGTTCCCAACCGGTTCGTTGGTCTTAGGGGCGCTTTGGACCGGTTCTAACCGCATATATTTTATATATAAAGGAGTAGAAAAAAAGGGGAAAAGTGAGAAACGCGTAGGCTTCGATTATCGTCCAGTCGCCGGTTCTTTCCAAAACTCGAATAAACGAGAAAAAGAGTTGTGCGAACCCTCACGTCGTCGGAAGAGTGATCTTCACGTTTGATAAGTTACGTTGACGGTCACAGACACGCGAGATCTCGGGCGTGCCTCTGTCGCGGAATATCGCCTCCCTGCTTGTATAGTTTCGAAATTTAGTAAAACTTTTTAACGTATTAGTTTCTATATACGTATAAAAATAGATTTGCATTCATTTAGGCATACATCGCGATTGGATATATTTATATACATATATATTGCAGATAAATAACGAATTAATATCGATGCTCGAATGGCAAATAGTAATAATTATTAATATTATGTAATGTAATATTTACTCTTATAGTATCATTGATATCTTTAGTTTATCGTGGCATCGTGCGCGCTGCCGGCACTTCTTAAATCAAGACGGCTATAGCACACGATTCATACGGTGTTAGCCTTCGAACGATTTATGCAAAAGAGATGAGATACTATATAGAGCAACGATGATACACATGCTGATACATGTACCCATACCCATACCACACACAAACATGCACACGTATACACTGTATGTTATATGTAATCATGCACATTCAACATATTGTATATGGTTATATTAGTATTTTTTTTATACATACTAATATAAGGATAACAAGCAAGAGTATAACAAGTATAATGTGCATCATTATGTATGTCATACAAACGATTGACTTGCAAGTGATGAATCGAAGAGCTGGGGACAGTGTCTTCGAATAGAGTTTTTATATTGCTGTACAGATATAAGAAAAAGAGGAAAAAGTAACAGAATGTGTTCATTACATTTATAGATAACAGTATTCGTTTGTATGCATATTTTTATGATAGAAAAATGGAAGATGAACGCGAAAGTGAACCTTTCGAGAAAAATACACACACACACCAAACACTTTACACCCTGAACACATTATACAGTCACGCGGACACATGTAATGAGCGCGCAGCTTCATTCGCACGTAGTCCAAATTCAAGCTATAAATAAATTAACAATGGCGGTAGAGCTCCGAACTAGAGCAGCGGTGAGACGTATAACGGCCGTCTCATCAGTAGAAATGAAGAGAGAAAGGACGATAGACTTATAATAGGTCAGGTGTACTAGCATCAATCAAGGTGAACTAACATTTTAACGATACAATGGACATACACATTAGCACGCGTGCGTATACGCGAAAACATACATATACATGACACGCAAACGGATACAGTTGAATTAAATAGGAACTATTATTAATTTAAAACGACACGGGAAATTTTTAATCGCTACCCAAGTTTAATATATATATTTTTAAGTACACACACGAAATGTAGTAATATACGCAACGTAGTAATGCAGTTCGGAACACGGGCGACCACGATGATTTCTGACGGTGCAATGGTCGGGAGGGACATATTGGATTATCAAAAACCGCGAGAGAGACTTTAAAGATAATTGAAATAGACGCTCTTTTGTACTTTTTATAGACACTTTTGTATTTCGCTAATATCGATAGAGAATGAAGTGTGTGTGTGTGTATATATCTATACACCTATACGCGTGTATATATACACCTATCGCAAACGATTAATTATTTTTAGTTAATTTGAAAATGCTAGAAACTCTAAAAATACAACCTTGACATTTATGTCAAGATGATATGCGTGTATGCCTGAAATGTTTTCTTATTAAGTAACATTTTCTTATTAGATGAAGACGTAGTTAGAGTCGTTTCGCTGAAATCCAGCGACGACATTATATAGGTGTAGAAAAGAGCAGAGAAAATAAGCTCATTTTCACTTATTAATTTACGTATAATAATCTTTATGTACTTTGTTTTCCGCATATACATACATATGCGAATGTGCAAGGAGTCAGCGAGTCTCGATAAAATATATTCTTCAGTTAAGTTTTCCACTACAGTATCAAAATGCATTTATCTACATAAAATTTGATTTACAATTTGCACCCTTCTAGTTTTTTTATACTTCGAACTTCACTTCATGTCACTTATCTCGCGGAAGACTCCAAGAATAGGGAGATTAATGATGAGACTTTTCTGCAAAGAAAAATTTTTTACAAATATTTTTCTTGCAAAGTCAATGTAATTATATAAGTGAAAGTGCTGATTTTTAAAAATGAATGACTCCACTTGTACGAGTGTTTTCTTCAAGTTGACTTCTCGCATTTAATTGTTCGCAATTCAAGAACGATTCCTTGCTGACCGTAAGCACTATAGGTGATAAGATAAACGAAAGGAAACTCGATGATATTCCTGGCAACAAATTCCGTTTTCGATGGGAACGGAAAGCCTTCTCTCGCGTGAATCCTTGCTTTGTCGTATTTTTTGTTTGCTCGTGTATCCGACCTGTGAGTTCTTTGAACCGTGCCAAATATTAAAAATTTAGTGTTTATAAATGACTGAAATCGGCTGGTTCAGCCGTATAGTTCTATTTAATGAAAATAGCAAACGAGGTCTCTGACGGCCTCAAATTAAAAAAGTAAAAGATTTGTTCTATCTTTTTTTTTTCATTTTCTCCTTTAATTTGCTTTTTTTTAAATCACTATAATTTTCTGAGTCTTCTCTCGGCAAGAACTTTTATTGAAAATTGCTCATAGTGAGAGGAAGAGGAAGAAGAGAGAAGAAACACTCTCATTGACGAGTCGCTAGGGTGTTTCGTTTTTTTTTCCTTCACTCCATAGTTCTTTTACCCTTTTTTTACTGCTATCTCTCGAAATAGCGATCGTGGCACAGAGAATCGTGCGTTTGCTCTCTGTGCCGAATAAGAAATATGGTCTAGAGCTAAGGACTAGAGAGAGAGAGATCTCTCGAAGAATTTTCCTCGACAATTTCTTATTGTATCTTAGATAAGATCTCTCCCTCTAGTCCTTTATTCTAGTCATTATTTCTTATTGTATCTTATATAACATACAATAACAAAACTTAGAAAGCATATTTTTTGCAAACAATAGGTATTTACAATACAAACTTCGCGTATTTTTTTCCTTTGCGAAGTCTCGAATTTATATCTTAATCCTCTTGCGAGGTTGTGTTATTGTATCTTATATGAATAAGAAATTGTATGTGTGTGTGTGTGAGAGAGAAAGAGAAAGAAGGTAGAATTGCTTCTGCTACGTTACAAATTAATTGTACAAATTGCCCGATTTTTCGAAACAAACACCTCGCCTCTGTCATGAAGAGTACACACGTACCTGCTAGTTAATGAGTATACTTAAAGTTAATAACAATAGATATTATATGGAGAAATTAGTTTTTGTAAACGACTTATGTCGAGTCAGCTTTAAGTTAAATACGGGGGCATGCATCATTTTAACTATTATATAAAATAAAATAACTTTATTATCAGTACATGATACATATAATTATATACGACAAGCACGTGTGACACGCGAACCTCCTTTCCACCTACACACAAATTGTCTTGTTGACAGATTCCTTTGTCAATAAAAGAATTGTATGAGTTCAGAAATTTGTTTTTTTTTTTCTCTATTTTCATCGTATTCTTGTTTTCTTCATGCGACACTGGAATGAGGTTCGCTGTCTTACCTACAAACATATGTGCATGTAGGATATTTTATTTCGCGTTTAGGATACGTCCATACTTCCAAATTACGTATCGCAAACCGCGGAAAGAAAGATTTGATTTCGAAAACGCGATAGGATTCTTTTTTAGATTAATATTAGTTAATGATTTGTTTTTTTAAGGTGTTTGCGAGTAAACACTCAGAAATATAGAATACAAAATGTGAAATAAAATATTCTGTATATGTATGTATTAACTACTTTCCGTCGAGCTCCAAACCTATTTAAATTCAACCTATTCGTCACAAGCAATTCGCATTTCGAGTTTTCACTTTAATTGGCAATGTTTTAAAAGTAGTATAGAGAGGTCTGATGAGAAGGAGATTCTCGAGTGCAGATTCTCGAGATGTGATTTAATTTTGCCAACTATAATTGCGTGTAAGTAATAATCACGTATCTATTATTTACAAAATTGTATGAGAAGAAAAGGATCTATATAAATATCGTTTCTAATAACATACTTATATATCCTTTGAAAAGGTGCGGAACTGCGGAAATGCCAAAAAATGTGACAAGGAGCTCAACGGGACATTAGTGAGAATTAAGTATATTTTATGTAACTTAGATTTTTTATTCAAAATAAGCAAAAAAATATTTTTATTTATCCTCTTTATTTTTATATGTGACGTCGTTACTGAAAATTATTTCTCGTAAACGAAAGAGAGATTCGTAACGGCGCGATCGAAATAGATGCTATTACGCGAATAAGATAAAAAGCACTTATGGCACTACAGCAGAGAGGTAAATAAGAATTGTGCTAGATTATAAAGCTAAGTTTACATAAAAAGAAAAATTCAAATAAATGTTATTATGAATTATACATATATAATTATATATGTATAAAATTATATATATCTATATATAAAAGAATATAAAATTTCTTACTGCATTACGATTTACATATATATTATATACAGATAGAATCTCTTATTTTTACAAGAAAAGCAGTTTGAGAAAAAGATGGAAATGATAAAAAGATATTCATTAATCGTTCGCGCGCGTAACAATAAAAGACACGATGTCGGTCACGTTCCGCATTATTCACGTCGCGCTCTTGTATTTCTTCGTGACACGCGGCATTGCGACGATGAACGTGAACTAGCATAAAGCAGCTACAGAGCTGCTTTAACAGGCAGTTTCGAGTTTCTTTCTCGATATTTGGAAAAAAAAATAGTTATTTTGGTTTAGTGTCGAGACATAACGAAAATGTAACATTACATAAATAATTTTTATAATTTTAGAGTAACTTTTTTATAAGTGATCTTTTGTGATTTTGTTAATGATGAATATTTGAAAAATTGTGGAAAAGATAAAGCTAAATAAAATAAGAAAAAATTAAATTAAAATAAGTGTTTCTTTTGTATTGGTTTTAAGTTTGACTACACTATGTAATATTATGTTAGGACTGTCGACCCTGTACTATTAGAAGATATTATTTGCAAATATTGTTTCACGATTGCTTGCGTAAGTTTATAAATATCATGCAAGCACAGACGAAGTAACGATGCGCCTCGAGTTCATTGTACCTATACCTCGAAGATTGTTAAATTATACACAAATAAGGGAAACGAGTTTATCAATGACAGATACAAGCTTCTTAATGCCGAGTTCCTAATTCGAATCCTCGTAATCGAATGGGGGACCGTCATCGAGTCGCTGCGACAGCCTAAAAAAAACAACTTCGTACAACTATATTATAATATATTGTACAGACGTTTATATACTGTAATAAAGCGGAATCAAGGCACACTTACAAATTATAAGAATATATATTGTACAATAGAAATGAGAAAGAGTAATATTTATACCAGCAGTTAATAGCATGAAAAGAATTAAGTACTTTAGAAATAATATTTATACTTCTATATTTACAATTGCCTTAAAACAGGCAATTTAGAAATAGTCTTCACACGTTACTTTTTTATACGAAAATCGTGTATAAAAAGAACTTGTCTATATATTTCTGTCTGAATATTTTTCTTTTTTTCATTAATTTTGAAAAACATTGAGGACAGAGCGTAATTCATTTTGTGTTGTACTTAAAAATGTCCAAAAAGGGGTTCGTCCTTCCCGGCGAAATGATAACAAGCACAGTTAAATGAAGATTCATGTGTTCCAAATAATTGACAAAAAAGATCGCCGATGGTCGGACGAATCCATTGATTAAATCTTTTGACTATTGCATGACAACTAAGTTGTTAATTAAACTTGCAACGAAAACGATATTTGCGCTGTATGTGAGGATAAAATCTACTCTGGATATGACACACCCGGGCCATTTAAAAAAAAAAATGATTTATTTCGAAACCATTGTTTACTTAATCGCATATAAAATAAATAATAGTTTTGAAACATTTTTAAACAAATTACTTTTTTTATTTAAAAATGTCAAAATGTGTGTCATACCTAAAGTGGATTTTAAGAAGAGGGGGTCAGACAAGTTCCTTGATTTATACTTTGAATCATATATGAATAAAATATATCATTTAATTAAATTGTTTTTTTCTTCTTTGACCATATTTATCCTTCTTCCTGATTTTCAATATATATTTTAAATGACAAATATTACTAAGCGACGACTTATTATTCAACTTGCATCACGCTACGTCGCGCTATGCTATTATACATTGTATTACATTCGCGCTGCATCCAGTATGGGTCGCGCTGCATTACGTTGCATTGCATACGAATTTGCATGGCACTCGCGTTGACGAATTACGTTAAAATGGCAAAAAAAAATCGAAATGCCAATATTCACCATTCCTCGCTCGCCTTCGCATTCGCATTGCGTTGCATTACGCGCGCGTTGCATTCGCATCACGTTTTCCGTTACGTCGGCATTACGTCGGCATTCCGCTTCGCACCGAGCTTGTGCCCCGCGTTGGATTACGTCGGCGTTGCATTACGCGCTGGCGGCGATCGTATTCACGTTGCACTAACGTTAATTCGCGTTCTTATCAATCATCAATTTAATGCGAGCGCAGGGTTACGTGTGATATAAACTTCTTGCGTGGGCGCTTGTGCAATACGTAGGAAATCATTAATCTCCTTGTATTCGCGAATGTACTTGACTGAGTTTAGTACATGTTCGATTTTTTTTGCCAACTGCTGTCAACTGTCAAATTTGTTTATATCGCGTAATTATATGTATGCTATGTCGTATAGAAAGTAAGGTACATACAAAAATTTTGCGATAATCAATATGGTGATTTGATGCAGCGGTACTTTAATGTAACGATGTCGTCATTGTTGTAAAAGAATACAATGCAATGAAGGAAATTTTTTGATTTTATTGACATCTTTAATGATCCATCGTCGATCGTGGATATTTCGGTTGAATATTGTCATTACTACGCACTATTTGCGAATATGTTTTATTGAACGTTAAACAAAAATGCGCACTCTCGTAAAATCTAAGCTTTGTGGAGCTTTTGGTTTTGCGCCAAGAAATATTGAACGTGCTCGCCATTAGAGGAATTAAATGCCGGCGGAGATTTTACTTTTATTTTTATCAAAAGTGATCTTTTCATTTAGCAAATACAATGACAATTCGATAAAGAAACGTGATTTATACAAATACATAAACGTTATTTGGCTTTTAATATTTTTATAATTAAAGACAGTTAACGACATAATTTTGTTTCATATATCTATATGTAATAAAGTTCTTTGGGAAAAAGATCAATTTTGATAAGTTATGAGATGGTATTTTAAATATATTATATTTTATTTATTTTGTTATTTGCATATTAGTAACAAGAATCAATGAAAAATGTTACAACAATGTATCTTTGTCGATAAGCTCCGCACAAGATTTGTTAGTGCTTAATTAACTCAGTCGTTTAATGGATTGAAAACAGTTGTGTCACACGGAACAAATACTGTCCTGCATTTGAATATTCTATTTCTCACACAATGGTAAGTATTCATTATATATTATACATATAATAAGTATTCATTACATATATTATAAATATATTTACATCATGACGTTACTCGTTCACGTGAAACTAGTGAACAAAGCGGCTAAAATTGTATTATTATGCCTCTGGTTACATATAAAATGATAATTTATAGCATAAAATCGTAAAAGAGAATACATATATTAAAGAGTTAATAGAAGTTAAACGAAATAATTACGTTTAGAAAGTAAACAATTTTCGCTTGTTTATGGCGTTAAAGAGATTTGAATGAAGTTAATTACTCGCTAAAAATATTTTTTTATTAGTAATTTCTTTATCTATCATTATTTCAAATACTGTATTAATGAGCTATATTAAGGATTGTAAAAAATTCATACAGATAACACAGTGACCTTATACGCTAGTATATTAGGACCTTATTACACACTTATGCTATTCATCGGCTAATTGATATGAATATCATTGGCGCCATTGATATTTCATTTAACTCTGAGAATGACGTTTATTGCATTCGACACACGTGTCGGGATGCGCACACATGTGCTACACTACACACGAATGAATCCAGTTGTTTGCATCATTTCGCACGTGATTCTGCCTTTACTGGTTTCAAATGTAATCATACGAACGTATATAGAACGATAAACATCGCTTTGTTTAATATGGATTCATTATGAATGAGGAGAATTCTCACGTTTATGCGAGCAGAATGGCACAAATTTTTATATCATAATGTGAACAATATATTTCTTCACCAACAAAATATCAACTTTCATTAAAATGTTGAGATAACAATTTTTTTTCAACTTTAATAATTTAAGTATTGAAGATGTGTAGATAGATAATAAAATTTTATATTTTTATAGTTAGTTTTATACGTAAGTTGAAACAGATTCTTTTAAATCGTAAATTATCATTTATAATTAAACATTTCAATATAAATTTTGAATTTTAAAAGATTATAGATAGTCGATGAAATTTGTCTTAAGAAAGAATCTAAAAATTTGTTTTAGAAAAAAGCAAATATTGTACAGCATGCGTGTGTAAATGTTTAGTTTAGTCTCGAAGAAGTTGATACTTATCGCTTGAAATACTATACGTCAAAAGCCAAATTGGAGAAGAAGTGATGCCAGTGTTTATATTTAGTATTTCATTAACTTAGGTCATGTCATTCCGTGAATTCATACGTTTGATAGCTTGAGCTCGCGATAATGGAGAACGGCAGAGAGAATTCTATTAGAAATTGAACTGTCGTATTGCGTGTAGATACCAAATATCACAAATACCTTACATGAAATTGCATCAGCCTTTGAACCAAGTTTGCGCGTAATTTGCATGCTGACTCAGGGCGGTCTCGCAGAATTTGTATATTGTTGCATATATTATTTAACATATATTGGTAATATTTCCCCCACAGATTTTATTTTGTCAATATCGCTCGCATATTATTACGGAACACCTTTCGAAATTTAACTGTTTATTACGTCACGGATAAACGCTATTTCTAGAAAACGTTGCGTCATCATCGTATAACGTGTCTATTACGAAGAGTTATATATAAATCATTTGAATAATAGGTATATGTGAAAAGTTTACGTAAACTTTGGGCTCATTGTTTTAATACAATTAGAGAAAATGGACACAAAAGTTTTAGAGACTTTTCTCGCATATATTGAGATATATACATTGAGATATTGTGGAATATATTTAATCACTAATTGTAAGATATATTCCAAAATTTTTTTCAATAATGAAAATAAATTCTATTTCTCATCCTCTAACAATAAGTCGTATTTTCATCTCTCTAAGTTAATTAGCGAAGATGAAAATTAATTACATAAGATTCTAAACAATATGCGTATCTGAAAAACTAAGTTTTTTAAAGACATTTTTAAGAGTTTATTAAAAAATGCTTTAAAGACATGTTCAAAGTTTTTTCAAAAAAAAGTGTAGATGTTATCTTTTAAAAGACATCTTTTTGAACATTTACAACTAATTTAAATAACTATTACGGCTACAAGCCGTAATGGTTATTTAAATTAGTNGAAAAATGTCCGGAGAATAACGATCGGATTATCCGATTAAAAATTAACAAACGGATATTTACGATCATTTAGATCGGAATATCTAGAAATGAACGGATTATCCGTTCAAACCGTCACTTTTAAATGGACTAGCCGTTCAAACCGTCACTTTTTGAACGGATTATTTGTTTATTTCCGGATATTCTGATCTAATTAATCGGAATATCCGTTTGTTACTTTTTGATCGGATAATCCGAACATTTTTCTCAGTATATTAATTAAGATGTGTAGTATAGTCATGCAATACTGCTTTAAAAAATATTTATCAATTAAAATCTGGCATTTTTTTAAATTATTTCAATGTCATAATAACACAATTAAAATAAAGTTTGTGGAAATGTATTAGTGAAAGAAATAGCTCTAATTACTTAATAAATTGGTAAGTGAAATGATTTAATACTTACATACACTGTTAATGAACTCTGTATTATAATGCACATACGTGCGCGCATATATTTAATAAAAATGAAAGAAAGAAATAATAAATAAATAATACTTTTATTTTTTTATAATACTTTACTTATAATACTAATACTCCAAGTTTTATAAATTTTTTCATAAATCAGAACATAAGTCATTTTAAGGACATCATGCAGATGTATTTTTAATAGTTTCATAAAATATTTTTAACATTTCAAGACATCTTTTAGATGACTTTAAGTCATAATGTCATAATATTTTCTGGTATGACTATTTTAATATCCATAATCATAATTTGCATTATAAGTGAGGCATACAATTACAGACGAGTTATAAATCTTATTTTAAAAGTGGCATATTATCTTCGTTGAGGTCACGAGAGTGTAAATTTTGTTGTATTCACATATAAGTTGATATATATAGGCTCTTGAGTTTGTTAATGACGAATATACAATAAAAATTTCAATATTAAAAATGGAATTTTGTCGGATTCGAGTAAAATTTATTTTTCAGAGATTTTTTAATGTTTTTAAGATTGCTAATGACAAATTTGTAGCAAAAATTTAACTATTAAAAATTATTGATCTATTATGATGGACTAAAACACTAAATTTTATCGGATATAAGTGAAATTAATTTTCCAGAAATTTTTCGAGTTGCTGATTATAAAAATTCCAAAATAAATCGAAATCTAAAAATGACTGATCCAATCTTAATGAGTATTTGAATGTTAATATTTCAGAAAAAATAAAATAAAATATATATTGTTATTAATTAGTTTAAGTCATTAATTCTTTTATCATATATATTCATTAAAAAAAAAAGCGCACGCCAAAGTGTTCCAATATATAAAATTACAAACGAAGCTAAAAGTTACAGTTTCAAATCGCCTTAAGATGTTCTCAGGCACGCAGTATGGACGAGAGAGCCTCGTCAACTTCGTCGTCTCGCTTTCCATCGCT
>QKQZ01054710.1:0-22639 GCA_003595255.1 Solenopsis fugax | reverse complement strand
GATTATAAACATAATAAGTAATAAAATATATGTATTAAATATAAGTATTTTTTCTTTATTTATTTATTAATAAATAAAAATGTATCCATAAAATATTGCAACGATATTACGTATATTTTTTTTCAAATTTATGATTGTCTAAATTTAAAACATAAAATGCGTATATATATATTTTTTAGATATGTAACTATTTTTTTATAGTTTATATGATCATGCTTTAATAATAAGTAATTTTATAAGATATTATTTTAAAAGTCAAAAGAGAGGAATGATGAAATTGATATGTCTTTTGGGTTAACAAATTTTTATCTTTTCACATTTTGAAATATAAATTGGTATAATTGTATAAACATGTATACTTTTGCTTTATGTATCTTTCTTTCAACACGGTAGCTTTATTAAGTATCCTTCTGACCCGGTCCCTTTAAACTGCACAGGATGGCACAGTTTAAGCGCGACCTTGCTCTTGATAATAGTTTATGAAGCCGTACCGTTCTCTCTATGCAATACGACAGCCCGCAGTCTGCTCGAGAGAGACAGGGAAAGAGAGGGAAGGGTGGGTTTATGTCCCGGAATTAATTAACCTACCACCCTTCCGAGTGCAGTCGCGCCACCCTCCAAGCGGCCCGCTCTGGAAGCAGCAAGCGTGCCAGCCATTTTGTCCTCGACTCTCGCTCTCGAAATTCCATTATCCACTTTCTCCGTCCCCGTCGACCATCCCACTCCATCCCACATTGCTCTTTCTCCCTCTCTTTCTCTCTCGTCCTCTTCATCTTTATCGCCACCCCTTTAGTACTGTGCCGTCGCCCGCGCGGTTTCATCCAACTCCTAGCTTAAACCGCCTCCCGCTTCCGGCCAGAATTTTCCCTTAATGGAAGTCCGTTAAAGTCGAGGTGCACGTGCGCCGCGAAAGCCACCCCTGCGGCGAATAGTTACGCCGATATCGTTATCTTATCCGTCGTATAAAATGGCCAACACTAAAATTTTATCATATGAATTTCGGAGATATCCAATATCCAATTGACTTTGTTTGTTAAATAGATGAGTTAATCGATATATCTGTTCGCGTGACTAAATAAAATAATTGAAAAAAAATCTTGAAACCAGAAAAATCAATCAATGTTTACATAAAATAAAATTTTTTATATATAAAGTATTATTTTCCAAGAATTAATATTGATTAGAATAATATTTTGAAATTTTTAAAATAATATTATGAATATTTTTTACAAGTTGTATTATTAATAGTGTGATTGTATGATAAAAAAATGTATTTATAAAATATTTTGAGTCAATAATTGTTTTTACATTTTTAGCAATGATTTAGAAAATCTTAAAAATAGCACTTATATTTCATAACGATATATAATAAATTATTACTTCCAAGATTACTAACTTTATTCAAAATTAAAACTTTGAGTTAATTTTAAAATTTGAAAATTAAATTTAAAACTTGTTAAGCTTTAACGACTATTTTTAAAAAACCTGTTTAATACATTATTATAAAATAAAGCTTTTTCTCGCTGTAGTAAGGCTCTTTCCATTGCTATGTTTCAATCATAATTATAAGCTTATCATTACCAGACACTTAAACGGTACTACATCAAAGATAATAGAGTGAATTTTTTTCCATAATATGTATCTTATAAAGAAAAGGAGCGCGAGGGATGACACGAATTTAATAAGTAAATAAATGAAGCACGTCGCGCGTAAATCACAGAGGCGCGAGAGTTATTCGGGGGTTAAACAATATTCTCCTTAAGGGAAGGAGTGACAGAGATAAAGAGGCAAAGTGGCGCGCGCGGTAAGCGTTTCTCACACGGCGGTCGAGAGGGCTCGCGCGAGGGATGATAAGATGCGATGCGAGTTTTTATTAATACTCTACCCCATCTGCTGGTTTCACCTCCCTTCTTACTTGCCCTAAAGTCTTAAGAAGATTGCGGAACGAATGGTGCGAGACAGGACGAGAGGAGAAGCGCGTGCCCGTCGCTTCAGTGAAAGAGAGAAAGCTCTCGAAGAAGGAAAAGAGGAATGAAGGAACTTGGTTAGGCGAGATGGCGTGAGAGGGGTAACAAACAACGACCTACCTTAACTTGATTCAACCTTTACTTAGTGCCGGGCTTCCTTAAATGAGAACAAGAAAGAACTCTTGTCAGAACTCTCATTCGCGAGAGATAAAACAATAGAGAAGATAATGGAAGATGTTAGCAACGAAATGTCTGAGTGTGTGTGTGTAAGCTAATGCAAATTATTAAAACTATATATTAAAGCTATTCCAAATTGCAAATGAATACTAGTACCGTAGAACAACAAATTAAGCGCCGTTTGATTTTTTCAATCAGGGATACATACGCACACCTATATATCGAAAATTTATGGAAGTGAAATAATAAAAATAATGCTGCATTGGGGAAAAGAGTCGCTCGACTAATTCACAAAACTAATTCTCAAAAATATATCAGAACCAATCGCGAATATCGAAGCTAACAATCAATTGAAAACGGTCCGGAACGGATTGGAAAAAATCGGATGTGAAAGGAAAAAAAAAAGAGGAAAAACATATTCGCGGCAAACTGTGAAACATATTTATTCAGCGAGTTCACTATCCGACACAACGCGTCGCAGCCTCCGCATGAGTAATCCGCAAACTTTCCAGGGAAAACTCGCGCTCGCGAGTACGTGTTGTACCAGATGCGGGCAGGGGGCACGGTGTTATCGCGGTGGTTACTTTTGCAAACCGTACGGGCAAGGGGTTGAAGTCTCTCCGGAGAGGGTTGATGTCCGCGAGCTCTTTTCTTCTGCCGAGATTTATCTTCGCTTATACGCGACGGTCCTCCATCGCTCTCACATCTATTATCATATTTCACAGAGTGAGGCTTGAAAACAGCCAGATTTATGAACGGACTTCCGGCCAAATAAACACGCCTTGCGGGTGTGAGGATGGCTTCGGCATCCGCGGAATTCGCGAGTGACAGGATGCGAAATGGACCGGAGCCGTCGCCACCTTTCACGCGAGGATCGGTTTCCTTCGAGCTGACGAGCCGCTCCTTGTCATCGAGGGGAAAATGTGTGAGCACCGATCAATCAATCGACATTGATGGGCTGGCAAAATTAATTCCATTCCGCCGCGGGCTGGTTTCCGCAATTTGTTTGCCGCGCTTCGGGTATCCAAGAAGTTTCTGCTTATATTTTACGCTAACAAAAAATAGAAAAAGGATAATAAATTAGAAATTAAAAAATAGATTGCGTCATATCGGTAATAAGAACTCAAATAAAAATCACACATAATTCATATATAAAATTATTCATATTTATTATTTAATAAACTTAAATAATAATTCGACAATAATATTATAATAAATTAATAAAATTAATTTATTATAAAATTAATAATAATAAATAATACTACGTCGATAATAATAGTAGGAATAATGAACTGAATAACTAAATTGCAATATGCTAAACTTGTGTTTATCAAATTGACATAATTTTTTCCAAAATAACTTGCTTGATATTTTTCTTATATAATACATATGTCAGACATAAGAAAGAATATTAGCTAAAATATTTGTTAAATTATATATTGTTTATCGAAAACAAGTATTTTATTTGCGGTAGGATTTCATTTCCGATCAGATTATTTTGGGGAAATGTCAAACCCTCAGGAGATACTTATCCGTAAGTTTACACAAGACGAAGCCCTTTCCTGTCGAGTTTAAGGGTACCTCGTCTTACAAACATAAAGGTATTACTTCCCGCGAGAATAACGAAATTAACATAAGCTTAAACGACACGTTATCCTACGTACTGTATATGCATTATATTTATGCAATTGTGAACATACAGTAAATATATTAAAACATATACGTACGTTTATTTTGGTGGATGAAATCAATTTGATTTATTTGAGCACTTACCATATATTGTAGATGTTTAATAATTGCTGGCATCTATGAAAATGAAAATAATTTAATTGATCCATAAACACTAAAGACAGCTCGCTAATTTTTCAAATCCCACAAATACGATATAAACAATACACGTATACCAAATCATAGCACAAGTACCGCTAACTACGCTAACTCCCGAAAACCGTGCACAAATATTCTTATTCTCAAAAATTGGAAAATATTGTAGAATATCACAGAATGTCACCAGAAACAAACTGCGGTCACATGTGACACGAAGAAGACTTTCTATCCTCGAACCGCCCTTCACCAACCACACACACACGGCGACATTCGCCTACGCACACGGCCATACACAAAAAATATTTCGTAAGAGACATGTGCACCCCTTATCGGAAAAAAATAACGTCCAATCAGGATCGCGTAGGATGCGTGCAAGCGCTTCTCATATGGCGGGGGCTGGAGGGAGTTACGTGTGTCTATGGAATTCGAAACGGTCGCCATAGCAACCCCATGCTTCCTTGCCAAGGGATGTTCATGGGGGAGTCTTCCTTTCCTATTCTATCCTTCGTCTAATGCGAATCGGAAATCTACGTGCGTCCTTGCGCGAATCTTCTCCTGACCGTGATTTACTGACGAAAAGGCGATAGGAAACTATTCTTGCGACTCATGTACAATAATCGAGGGAGCACGCAAATTCTCAGAGAAAAAAATTACTGTTACTGTGGTAGAAGAAAGATATAGATTATATGTATAATAAAATGCTACACAGAACAAAATTAGTATTAAATCAATTCATTGTTTCATATATAAGAAAGTATATAAATTCTTCCAAGATTTTATATTCTTGCTTATACATGAAACAATCAATTGTTGATTTGATACTAATTTTTTTCTGTGTACATTTTTGTAACTTTGCAGTCTGACACTGTTTTAATTATAAATTAAATCATTGTATTTGTAATAAGTCAATCAACTTATTACAATTTAAATTACAGTTTATTGAACTAAAAATAGTATAATTATTTTTATAAATTTTTTATAAATTATTGATTATATGATTAATGATCATTATTCGACATATAAATAGTACATATATATGACAGTGTATGCATATCATTTGATGCGAAGCTTTGTATTCTCGTACTCACAAAAAATATCAGCCAAGTCTTCTCCAACCTATGTTGATTCTTATCTTGATTGCGGATGCAACTGTTTTAAATGCAGAAGCATTTTCATCGACCGCGTACTCGTACAAGTCGGAGTTGGTAAGTGGAATTATCGAGAAGCGCCGCGCGTACACTCGTAAATACCGCACGGCTCTGTGAAATGCGATCGGAATGAAATTAACCGCTATTCTCGTTATCAAATACTGCACATTGTTTTACGAAAAAATTCGATGGATAATCCTTCTCTAACATTAAAATGTAAAACATAATGCAATTTTTCTATGTAGGTTCTCTCTCTCTCTCTCTCTCTCCCTGAAGATGAAATGTGCATAAATATATTTATTAACAATTGTAGAAAATTCCTCTTTATATGTCATATTCGATTAATGTTTATCAGCATTTGTTTAGTTAGTTGCGCCATTTGGAGAAATACCGTTTGAACGAAGCAATCAAATGGATCAATTTCATTGGGACTTGAATAAAATCGGCAACATCATCCGCGTCAAAGCGACGCGCAGATATGTAGCGACCCAACTCCATTGAGAATTGACAAAGTGAGGAACGTTCCCCCTTGATATCCCCGCAACCGCTGCGATAACCCGGGCTGTACGCGTTCTATCGTGTCTTCGTATGATAGGTAGGATCGTCGGAGTAGAGGGAGGAAAATAATGGCACAGCCCTTTCGGGGCAGACGAGAATCGATCATACGTGATGAGAGTTTCATTTTTATTGGCAGGACAAGGGGGGCACAGGCGAAGAGCTCTTTCGATAGTCTCTGTAGATCTAGAGCACTCTGTCCTTCCCAAAGACTTACAAGATCAATCAATTTAGTTTTCCTCCAGAGGCAACCTGTTCTCATTTTGTCATTTCGTAGAACGTTTTTTCATTGTGTATGATATTTAAGACTTTACGAGATTTAGCGACTTGGTCGTATGTGACATACAGTAATATTACCTCTCAACATATATCAATTTTCTTTCATTACCATCGATCGTTGCTTCGACTTAATAAATTTGTTTGTTTAAAACTTTTTACATTTCTTTTGATAGCATATGCATAGATATTCATCGCCTAAAGATATTTTCGTGGCATTAGCGGCGTATTGAGTTACACTTCTCCCAGAATCTCCGTCTACTCACTTTCGCGTTCCATGTGGATTTCCAGATAAAATTCGCACGGGGATTTTTCCATTCGGCGTGGGAATTCGATTTATGTTTTGAGATAGGTAGCTGTATCGTTCTAAGCACGAAGCCAATTTGAATTAATAATTTGAAATAATTTATTCAAATTATTTATTAATTCAAACCTTATTTATTTCGAAGAACCTCATGAAAGTATTGCATATTTTTGACAACTTGAAATAGAAACGATAATTAACATTTATAATGCCAGCTATATATCTATTGTTTACGATATATTTAACACAAAATATAATATTGGAAAATGTTTTTTTAACTAGAAATTGATTTTTTTAACTCACTTAAGAGTTCTTCTGTGACATAGCTTGTGTTCGAGTAATCGAATCTCGATTTTCACAAGAAATACATTTTCGCCGATCTCATCGTGGCTTTAAAAACACCTATGTAGAATTCCAGTAACGTTTCGCATAACCGGATACCACGTACACGGTCACATATCCGAAGGGGGCATACTCGCCTGGCCCCGAGGGTTGGACCAAAGAAGGGTGCGGGACACCCGCCTTCGCTCACTCCCCTCTCTCCCCCCTCCCTCCTCCCCCTGTAGATATTCGCGTGTTTGGCCTCCCCAGGCACGGAAACACGCATGTGGGGCCAGGGGCACACACTTGCCTCCACGTATTGATTCCATTCTCGTTCTGGGGACTCTCTCGTCCTCCCCGTAACTCGTCCTAACCCCTCGCTTCTTCCTCGCCTGCCTCCGTTACTCTTCGAGAGCAGAGCCAACCTCGTCGTTCACCTACGCCTCCGCCAGCTCCTCTCGCCGTCCCCCCTCGACACATCCCGTGATCTGAATTCTTTCTATTTTCCGTACATCTCCCGCTTTACCACACCCTCCTGCCATCCACCAGCTTCCTACGTCTCTTCCAACGGCTTTTCTCTATCCTTTACTCCTCTCGCTACCCCCCGCACTACCCTCTCTCAACCGTCCTCCGACGTTATGCTCACCCGTCCTCCGTCCTCCCCCGCGCGGCTCTTTCGAGCTTTATTCCTTATCCGACATTGTTACCAACGTGCGTCCTATCCGTGGCGCGTTTTCCACCCTCCGACGTTGGGAGACGAGTGTCTCGGTCTGCGAGAAGATCCTCTTGATCGCGAAAGAATCCTTGAAGAGAAGCACATACGAGGGTGGAGCAAATGATCCACGTAAGTCTTGATCATGATTAGACGCGATTTGCTGACGCCCGGAGCTAAGGGGTTCGACGTTTAGTGAACACGATTACCGTGTGTTATTGGTTTTATGAATTTTAGTTCCATAATTTACTTTTGCGGCGAAAAAAGATCTCTCTTTGGTGAAATTTAAAAAATATAAGAAATATATCAAGTAAAAGATTAAATCTGTGCTAAATATTGGTCAACTATGTTGACATTACAATTGTAAAATTTTATGCAATTTTTTAATAAACTTTAAAAACTTTTGCTAAATGTTTATGGTAAATTGTTCATTACAAATTTCTTCTACGATGAGTATAGCGTGTTAAAAAAAATTACTTAACAAGTAGTTTGAGTATCACTGTGATATGTTCGTGTAGAAGAGAAAGAAAAGAAGTAGAAAAGAAGTTCTGAGCAGTCGTGGAAATAGCTTTCCGCTCACTTTCTCCTTTTCTCGCGAATCAGCTGATGTAATTTAATTCCCTTGGAAGCAAGGCAGAAGCGCGCATACCACGACCTACCCTTACACATTAATTATAAGGGGGAAAGCACCTCCCTCTTCTCTCTCTCTCTTTCTCCCTTGATCTCATCTTCCTTACTCGGCCCCATTTTCTCTCTCGCTTCTACCACCTCTATCTCATTCTCGCTCGGCTTCGCTCGCTTGCTCTCCGCTTATATATGCCTACCTTCCTCTCTCCTTCATTCACATCTTCTCGTGACCTTGACTCCGTGTGCACCCTTAAATGAGAGAGAGGGTGGTAAACATTACGGATATAGAACGCACATATATTCACGGAGCGAATTTGCTTAAAACTGATAGATAGACTTTGATCAGACAGATGTTTTATGACATGTTTTGTGTAAATTTATCACTAATTTCTTCGCAACAATGATAAGCTTTTTTATTTAATAAACGTATAATAATAGAAGAAAAAAGGTGATTATAATATCGCACATAAGTATTTTACTTTGATAAATAAGTCATTATTCAAGAATAATTTTATAGAATAGATGTGTACATGTGCTTTCTACTTCTATAAAATAATAAAATAATGTAATGTATCTTTCAGATGGTATATTATACAGCAGGATATACATCTAAAAATGAAATATTAATTTTCATTAATATCCTTACTTTCTCAATTATCTGCGTTAAAAAATATAAAAGCATTGATAGTTTAGAATATTTAGATTAACTGATTTCGAATTAATGATTTATCCTTTGTCCGTTCTAAAATTACGATTTTATAAAAACCAAGAACAGAACAATTTGAAATAGTGCTAGCTAATGTCGTCTTGGTAATTTTAAAAATTTCTCGTGATCATTAAATACAGATTATATTTAATCTAACTTACATAATTCTAAGATTAATATTAATAATATTTTTTATTGTTGCATCCTGTATATGAATAATTAAACAACCGTCCGCGCAATGATTGAAATGTCATGAATCGGGTCTCAACGAAAATACCAATGGAAATCTAACATCGCCATCGAGGTGCACCTGTCTATACACCTGCGCGTACCTGCCGTTCTAGCGGCGTATACGCGTGATTCTTCAGACAGCACTGCGACGTATCTACAACACTGGATATACGAACGAGGCTATGTGCTCTCGAGGCTGTCGCGGAGAGGGTGACGAAGGGGACGGAATGGATGACGGGCGAAAGGGGCCCGGGAGAGGGTGTTGCTGCGACGACCTGAAGAGGAACCAGAGGGTAGCTTGAGCAAGCGCGGAAAGAGAGAAAGAGAGGACGAATGTGGGTGGGAGTGAGGTGGGCGCGAAGGCGAAGGGGGAGGGGGAGGGCGAGGGCTGTGGATGTCGGGACGTCAGTGTCGAGATGCGAAGGGAGGAATAGAAGTCTCCCTGGCTCCCAGGGGGTGAGCAGAGTGGAATGAGTGAGTAGAATCGCGGAATAGGATGGAGTCTAAGGGTGCGCCGGTGAGACGCGAAGCTCGTACGTTCCTCCTCTTTCGTCCCCTCCCTCCCCCCTCGCGCCCTCCGCCAACAAATCGCTTTCTATATTCCGCGCGTATACGTGCACGCACTCCCCCGATGTGTATACGTCGAGATACTGGTATTTGAAGTACGAGCGGAAATATGGAAATTTCAAAAATGCTCGCCTGCATTTTTGATAGCGGCTGGAATATTTCAGACGCATCTTGAAAAGCGTAACTATCAATTTATTACTTGGCGCGATCAAAAGATCTAATTCTTTCCTACTCCAATCTCCACGATAATGTATCGAAAATTCGGAATAATTTCCGAATGGATTTTTTTCAAAATTCTTAATATATCAACTTAATTATTTTTCCACGTATAAATGTTAAATTGTAGATAACATGTAACATTAAAATTGAGATATTCCTCCGAATTCAATTGCTTTTTCACATAACATTTCCCATTTGATTCGTCTATTCTTGTTATACGTAAAACGTCACTTTCGCATTTCGTCTCGAATCGCGGTAGATTGATACGACGCGCGCTAAATAACAGCTACCGAAAAAATTGTCAAGGACTCGCGCTTTCAAGTCGGAAGGACGAAGCTAACGTGCATTTATTCTCGCGTGTATATAGGTTACGCGTGTCTGCGACGTAACCAGCTCTACCCAGGAGGATTCCGCTTTTTCCGTATTCGACCTTAAACCGCTCGCAACCGAGTCGACAGCCTTCTGCCAATGACGTCGACTCAGCCATCCTCCCAACCACCCACCTTCTATTAGATTACCTATCCTATCCTACTATTCGTACTATCCCCTTCCTTTCCCGCCGTCGCTTCTCTGCAGAGGTATTCGTCTCTCTGCCAAGTTCTTCTTCGAGGTTGGCGGCTGCTGATGTGCCCTCAGGTTCAGACGGACGGACAGGCAGGCATACGAAATCTCGTATCCCGCGCTTCTTTCTAGTCGCTTCTGTTCCCTCCACCCCCGTCTCTTCGTCCTCACGTATTCCTGCTGCCTCTCTATACTCCCTTCCCCTGTTTCTCTTTCTTACTCGTTCCGTACCGTGCACTCTCCACGGTTATATCGACTGAAAGACGTCGACTCAGCTTCCAACCCTCTTTCCATTCCACCCTTCAGCCCACCTTCTCCCCCTCCCCCTCCCCATCCGATGCCTCCTTCTTCTTTCGCATACCCTACGTACGAGGCAAAGAATTCGATTCTGTGGTACCGGCTCGGAAGACTCCTAGCAGGATGTGTGGAGGAACAGGAATTTTTATACCAGAGGGCGCGTTTCGAAGACGATGTCTTCCAAGTGATGATGTTGAGCTAGAAACTCTTGATCGATATCTACGTTTAGAAGTCTGGAGAAGTAAATACATATCTTGCAACAACTGAGCGCGATGGAATAATTCTAATTTTACAACGAAATTCTGCCAAGAGTTTACAAATTTCACGATTGTAGAGGGTAATTTCTGTTTTCATGTTATAATATTAGCATGCGCTCAAGAATTATCAAAGGCATATGATCGATAACAACGTGACGCTGCAACTTGGAATGCAAGTTGTGATTGTCTTGGATGAGAATGCGGTATATGCGCCAACAGAAGAACTAAAAGAAAGATTCCGCGAGATTCGCAGGCATCAGACGTTAAATAGGAACGCAAACGTTCTAACTAAGTCTGAAATACTCCGAAATGCTCCACCGTGACGGTCGGGCTCTACGTGTCCTGAGAATCTTTCGAGTCGTAACTGAATTTTCCTCGTGAAATATTCACTCCGCATACCTACGCCCGTACATATCACTCCGGGTTCACCCACTCTCCGCTTTCGCTCTCTTCCATCTTCGTTCTCTCCTACCTACCGCTATCCTGGAGATCTCTTTGCGATTCAGATCCTTCGACTAATCTTGCTGACCTGGTTTAGACAGATCTGAACTAAAAATCGTAAATTGCAAGGTTTCGTAACGCAAAGAAAATGCATGCAATCGAATGGATTATACATATAGAACCTCTTTAATAAATAAATATCCGCTAAACAACCCAAAAAGAAAAAACCAAGAGTTAGCCAGTAAATGCTCAGTTTCACTAGCTAGATTCTGATTTCAAGTTTTACTAAGCAAAAACTAGTTATTACTTACTATAATCTGTCTGACTTGTTAGTTTCTAGCTAGTCTTATCTAAGATCTCCTGGATGGTTACTGTGTAATTACCGTTCAATAAATTCAAAATACTAAAAACTGGCCAGTTTCTTACCAGTAACCAGGTTGTCCAGATATTTTTTCACTTAGAACAGGACGTAAAAGTCGATAAGAAGTTATTAAAAGCTTCCTTATACATTCGTGTTTGAATGCATTCTTTTTAAATTGTTCGGGCGGCATGTAACGCGACACGAAAAGACGATTTTTTTTCCGTGTTCGTTATAATGCGCACGCTATTTTCACGACGATCGAGGAGGCTCGTGAGATATGATTGCGAAGGTTTCACGAACGAATCCCAATCGTCGGTTGAAACGGACGTCACGAAGAGCCCCCAAAAACAAGCAGAGAGAAACAGGACGGAGGGAGAGCAGCGAGTCGAGATATATAGGAGTCGGAGGAACAAAGGTTTGTATCGAAAGTCGGAATGCAAATGCGAGTAACATCGACACGGCATCTCCATTCGAACGGTCCCTAAATTTGTCCCGGCATTCTTCTCATCCCTTTTTCCTACGGCTCGTCGGGGCGAAGCCGAACACAGTCGTGTGCGCGCACATACGACTCCCAGCGCTTATTTCCCCGGCGTTCCAGAACGGAAAGACACACGCGCGCGCCGAGGACGAGTGGGTGGAGTGGTGGAGTGGAAGGACCCCCCAATCAATAGGACGTGCGGGCTTTAGCATGACAATCAACGATCAAATAAGAGAAACGTCAGTCAGGGTGAACGTGCGTGTCCTTCTCGTAACTTCGGTTGCCGTCGCCGGATCAATGTGTGCGTGCATATATGCATGCGTGTGTACTTGGGCGGGGGGTTTATATGTCAGAATTCCTGTACACCGTACAGGGTGGGATATATCGCCGACGTAGGTGGAGCACCGTAGATCCTCCGAGGAAGGATCACACAGGGGTAGAAAGGAGTAGAGACGCTCTTCCGAGGAAAAAGAGGCGAAAGAGAGTCGAGAAAGAGAGAGAGAGAGAGAGAGAGAAAGACTAGAGAAAAGGGAAGAGAGAAACCGAGGAGAAGGGAATATACGCGAACAGAACGACACGATGATTGGACGGGCGGTTTACAGAGAGCCTCTTCCATATTCCCATGAGCGACTTTTTCCTGTTGCCGCTCGCCCGATTGTTTGTATTCGATCAAAATTCTATTATTCCTAACGTGCGCAGGATGAGGAGACGGGACTTCGCGATCTGTCGTAGACACGTCAGCGCCGGAGCATTGCTCACTCTCTATTATTTCACGACGGCTAACCTTCCGTGAGATATGTCCGACGAGTACCGATGCAATATGCAATATTGACGGATTCCCCCGGGATTAACGTTTTGCTTTAATAAAATCTTCCGATTCTTCAATATCGTGTCTCTCAAATTATATTCGAGGTATTTTGATTTCGACTCGACTGATCTTAGTTGCAAGCTTGAAACTTCCAGTAGAGTGGAATTTTTATTTAATTCAATGTAATTGTCAACTTTTTGCTTTAATAGTTTTCATGTATGTAATTAATATAAAATATTTTATATTAATTACATAAATATTTTATTTTTAGTGAAATTGATATGCTCCTTTATTAAAAAATTTTCTATTTATTTTATATTATTATATTACATATTTCAAGTTCGATGTAACAAAGGAAAATTAAGATTATTTCAAAAATTTTTGATTTAGGTTCAAGATTATTATTTTGCAAGTCTTTAACGTTATATTACTAAAATTTTATCTAAAGCTCTTATTCCGACGATGATATGACGCAAACTCGAAAATTCAGATTGATTGAAAATTTGATTTAGCAACCTCAGCATTGTCATTATGATCAACGTATTCTCCCGGTACCAAAGAGATTTCAAGCGGCGCAAGTCACTCATCCGTAAGATCTTTCAAAGCGCGGCTTTATCTGACCGAGAAGAAGCGGTTTAAAATTGTCGGATGGTACTTCAAAGACACCATGCTTAAACGGCTGACGTCGAGAACTAAGAGCAGCCTCCCCAGATACAGAATCCAGGTCCGTAAGCCACTACCATTCTCGATCCAACTTTCGGACACACCGTGTGCTGGCACCGAAAGAATCGCGCGAGCAAACTGTCGGAATGTTGATAACGTTTCCGAAAGCACAACGTTTTATGAAATTATCAGACGATGTAAAAAATGCTGTGCGGTCTCATGGGCAGTCTGTCGGAAAATCGGCGATATGAAAGAGCGGCCCGTTGTTTCGTCCCGTGTCGAAAGAGCGAGAGAAAGAGGAAAATACGAACGCGAGAGCTCGAGTTTGACTGAGTAAAAAATATTGAACTCAGCCGACCGGAAGCCCATAACCCTCCGAGAGAGAAGGCGAGGAAGCGTTTGTTGCGACGCTCACGATAATCAAAAAAACGCGCTCGAACGAGTATTATTGGTTGTACACCTTTGTCGAGGTCGCGCGGCTTGAAAAAAACTTTTATTGAAGTGAATGATTTTATGATTTCATATTGACAGCGACATGCAGAATTCGACATCGGGTGTAGCTCTGGAAACGTTTCACATCCCGAAGTGAAATTAAATTTCTAAGTCGTGACGTCCATGTCGTAAATATTGGGATTTGTAAAACATGCGATTCCACTGATATAAAGGCATCGAAATTTTTAAAAACTTTTTTTGCTGTATATAAAGAATTTATTTTTATTTAACTTTGCACTTGAAATTCTGATTAAAAATCTTTAGCTCTTGCTGCATATCATATTATTAAAATTGTTTTTTAATATTTTATGACCGAAATTTGAAATGATGAACAAATACATGTTAGGAATGTGTGTATAGAATTGTTTTCTACATACTTTAAACGTTACGATGTATATAACCGGGATCGAAATTATTGAAAATCTTTAAGTAAAAAGAAGGCATCACGCAACGTGGTGAAAGACTTTCGAGTAGGAGAAGCAAACGACAAAATGAGAAAAAGAAAAGATTCCATTACGTATCAGTTTACTCAACGAATCAATTTCAGCTGCTAAAAGCCGGTCATAAATTTCACCAGTAACTAGACTCTTTCGGTTTCGCTGCTGATTCAGCGTTTCTTGATGTTTTTTCGTTTTCCTCTCTTCTGTTCCTATATACTTTCGCTTGAAAATCTTATATTTATATGAGAATAAGAAAGAGAGAGAAAAGTATTGAATCGATTGTTCTTGTTTATGTCTATGATTTGCAAATATTATTTTATGAATATTTATAATCATATTTCTGTCACTATAAAAATTCAGTAAATTTACATATAATATATGTAAAAATTATACGATTAGTCCCGTAAATATAAAAAAATACGCGATTATAACATATGTTTATTTATCAAAGCACACAAGTATTTCGCATAATTTATTTACTTCACTGAACTGATAGGGGGGATGGATTACATAAATTATTGTGGCTCTATCGTGACTTTTACGAGCGATATCATTGTAATATGGTTTTTACTTATGCTTAATTATTAAATATAAATTATATCTTGAATTGTAATATAGTTTTTAATTATGCTTAATTATTAAATATAAATTATATCTTGAATTTTATTTTAATTTAAATTTTTGATTGTTAATTTAAAATTTAATTTAATTTGCTCAAGACTTTTAAATTGAAAACACGAGGTAATGCACGAATCATTGGATCGAATGATTCAAGTAATGGAAAATCGTAATATCGATCGTTTATTAATAATACGGTTATTTTACTGGATTTATGCGTAAATTCAAAATATAATACATTGCACATGCAATACGAAATTTCGATTTATGCATTGTCGGTTGTATTTTAATTAGTCATTAATTCGAGATGCTTTATTAAGCGTATTGCGTGGAACAGTATTAAAACGCCAGCATTAATTTTGAATTTTTCAATTAAGCATGGAACATCACGTATACGAAACGAATTGATTTTAAGTTAAGTAGCATCGCTTTATGTTTAATTAATAAGTATACTTGTAATTGAGTCTGCATTTTAACATTGTATAAATCAGGTCAGTGTAACGTATAAATTGGGTTCTATTATGAATAAAATACACGTCATAATTAAAATCGGAAATGGTAAATATCGTGCAATTAATCTATTCTGAAGATTAATACACGCGATTATAATTAATCGCACGAGTATTGGTTAATTTTTTGTCGTAAATTTTTATGTCAGGTAGATTACAATGAATTTAATTTTCAAGATAATTGCACAAATAATTATTTAAAAAGTAAAAAAAATAAATAAAATATAATGAAACTGACATATAATAAAATATTGATATTTTTTAAATATAAAATTTTTATACTTAAATTCCATTATGGTGTTCACATCTCGTGATAAAAATGATGATAAAAATTGAAAAATGAGATATTTATATATTTTTATGTGAATTATAAGTAAATTATAAATTATATATATAAATTATATCTGTAACATGCAATAGGAAACAATGATTAATTTAGTTTTGCTTTGGTTTTCTCTTTCTAGATTTTTAAAAATAGAGTTCGAAATTTGCATTTGATCTAAAATTTTAATGAAACAATTTTACATTTTTCGCATTTCTCATCGCTTCTCAATAACTTATGCAATATTTGCCAACATGTTTATAAAGTTCGTGTGCTTAGCAGTATTGAAAATCACACCAGTGAAAATATCTTGAGCCCCAATTACTTGAATTCACGAACCGATACCTTTGTATGAAGATTGCTTGTTATGATCGTAACGATTGCAAGCATCTACGGTGCTGCTCTTCTTCAAGATTTCCGCGTCGTTCTGTAAAAATTGATTTTCTCATATCGTAAAATTCTGAATTCGTAGATAGTCGAAAAATGAATTCAAGAAAATACAAAATATTTTACAATTCCATATATTTCTTTAAAAAGCATAGATATTTACACATTAGCATAATTATTTGTGCAAACATGCGGTAATAATTACAGAATATATCTTTTTTAAATAAAAAAATTTTAGTTTAAAGTTCTGTAGTAATTGCTATTGTTTGTATAACAGATTTGTGAAAATAACTTTGGCTTTAATTAATAGTATTTATTATATAATCGTATTCACTTAAAAAAATAAAAAAATCGCTGTCTATATCTTTAGCAATGAAAGATTCCTTTATTTTACCGCGATTTATATATCTGAGGATCCATAACGAGTCTGTCATTATTTCTAGTTCAGAAATTCGTTGACAGTAGAAAGACTCGTGCCTCACTCGTGCTCCTTTCCTAAAAATATCCAGGGGAACGTATACAGTACCGAGATAGCCGTAAAATTCAGTCTATAATTTCTCAAATATCGATAAACCGTGGGGCCACGGTGAGAGGTCGAGGGAGGCGGTGCGGCGCGGCACGACGTCGAGGGAAAAATGTCGTGGAAAAATAAAGTTTACCGCGCGCGAGATCGGCGCTATCTGCAGCGGCGTCGAGGAGAGGAAGAACGAACGAACGAACGGACGAGGATGAAAGCGGTGGCTGGTTCAGGAGTGTAAGTGGATGTGTGGGATGGTTTGCGGTGAGGGAGATGGAGGGTCTCGGGCATGCGAGAGAGCGTAGGGGTAAGGTGAGTCGCGGGGACGGGCTGGGTTCCAAGGGTGATAGATTGCCTCCTTCGCAAGGACGAGGCAAGCTCTCTCCCGGCAGCAGAGGTGATCTCTTTCGAGAAAGCTCGAGCTTTCTCTCCGGGATCTGGTTTTGAGGAGGAACGGAGGAACGAACGCTCGGCGATGGAACGATAGAATGTATCATCCTATGATTTATTATCAGGGCTGTCTTCGAGCGACCATCTCGCATCCGCAGCCAACCCCCGCCGCCAACCCTCCCTCCCCCGGACCACCGCCTAACCGCGCCAAACTTGCCCGCCTTTCTCGCGGAGTCGCTGTCTTATCTCTTCGCCCGGAGAGAAGCGGGTCTGGGGAATAATCGGATAGTTTAATCCTATTCTCAGCCTAACATCATACCTTTCTGAGAGAAAGAGAGAGAGAGAGAGAGAGAGAGAGAAGCGCATTCTGCAGAAAAATATAGAGAAATGATCATTTTTATTGTTAGATAAAAGTTGCGACCATAATTTTTGTGTCACGTAACCCATTTAAGAACTTGCATCCTGCACAACTAAAATTTTCTTTATAGAAATATTAATATTCCTACATTAGCTATAATCGATGGTTCAATGAATCAATTTTTTATTCTCGGCATCATGACGCGTACAACAATCGATGCATAATTCGGAGCGATTTGTCGAATGTCCGATAATGGTTTTTTTTTTCACTGCACGAGGACACGTGCTTTCAACTTCAAAACGCGGAACAGTTTTTCTCGATATAAAATCGGGACCGTTTCAAGAGTGCATATAGCGTGCTAGGCCCAGTATAATCTATAAAAGATACTTGTGTGAACCAGCGTAGAGCGTCTACACTTTCATATAAGTTTACGCCTCCGTAGCTTCTTTTTGATACGTATAGAAAATGTGTACATACACGTACAACGCCCTGAAGAGATATAATGTCTGGATATTGATAATCTTCGTGTCGAAGGAGAGACGACACCTATCCCCTCCTGCCTTCGCTATTCTTTCTGATGACATTCTGCACGTATATCTTTAAAGACGACCTGGTCGACAAACGATAAGCCGACGCTGTGTAAATGGCGGAAGACATTGGCGATTTACGAGAAGCGCGGGCGAGGGAAAAAGAGAGAAATACTTTAGCTTATGGTTTTTCGAAAAACTAAAGATTGCTCTAGCGACGTAACTTTAACTAAAATCGTGTCCAAATATTTCTGAAAATATTCTAATTAACGTACATGATGTGTCTTTCACGTCAGACAAATTTTATCTATTTGGATTGCCCAAGAAAAAGGCAATGATTTATTAATCAGAGTCTTTCAAGATGTATAAAAAAAATTGAGGATAAAGTTAAATGATATAATGTTACAATAGCAGCTTACCTTAATATCGATATATCGATTATTTATTGTAAGACACTTTATAAGATTTGTAAGATACTTTGTCACTTGCGATTTTCCTAAAAATATTCTATATATATTATTTTATATTGATATACATATTTGATATACATATTTCTGCTGAAATAATTTTTATGATAAATGATATAAGTGATTCAAGTTTTTTAGATCTCCATTATCATATTCTAAATCACAATATGATTAAAAATCAAGAGATGACATTTTTACAAAAAGACTACTTGCTTGATACATAGCTTTCCTCTCGTAAGTCAAAAGTTTCCTTTAAGTCGAATAAAATGACAAAGAGTACGTAGGTCTCCTCGTGGTTTCGTCGCGAATGGCTTTTGTAACCGCCTTACTGTCGTACTTTGTATTTCGCCAAAGTTGCAAGAGTCCTTCGTTATGTCGAAACAACGTCTTGCGCCGCAGTCTCTATCGCCTGCAGTGTTCCTCGAGCACGCAGTGTGATCGGAGATTGCGGAAGCCAGAAAATTCGTTTTCGCGAAGTGCCATTTCGGGAACGAGGCAGCCGTGTTTCATCGCGCAGCCCCGAGCACGTCGCGGATGTAGATAGAGCATGAACAAATAGCTCGATATAGCGCAAGCAGCTTGTTACGAATCATCGCTCGTATTTTGTAAACGGCCGCCGAAATTTCTCCGAAAATTTCACTTCTTTATCGAATTGCAAAATTAAATCTCTTCACTTAATATTGATCTTTCAAATTGATATATACATCATTCGTACGTCGTATTTTGCATTAATATAATTAATTATGTATAATATTAGGAGTATCCATAAGTAATGTTGTTTTTTGATACTGTACAAAATTTTATTATATTTAAGAGTTAATACAGTTTTAATCTACAATATAATCTCCATCGTTGTTAACAATCTTCGCCCATCTCTCTGATAAACTTTCTATTCCCTTTTTGTAAAATGAGGGTAATTTTGAAGTAAAATATTCTTCGAGTGCAGTATCAAAAAACGATAATTATTTATGGGTACCCCTAATAAATACGAGGGTTTAATTTATTACTTTTATGTTAACCCTACGCACCTATTTTCCACTGCTTAGTTGGACCAACTGGGTAGCTAGTGAACAATTATTATTTTTTTTTTTTCAAAGGATTTTTGGATTCTAAAAAATCTAAAAAATTATGCTATATTTTTTTAAGAAATTTAGGAATACAATTGTACAATTATAAATGACTCGAAGAGTTTTTAATTTTTTTGTAAATGTTCAAATTTGAGGCAGAATATTTTTTATTGTTTTAATAATTAATCTTCTTTACAAAATTATTTCTATATAATATTATACAATTGTATATATATTGCATATATTTTAAGCAATTTTTAATAGTTTCTTGAAATATATTGATTACATTTATTTGTTTAAAAATAGATTATCTAGAATCTTTTAAAAATTGATCTACTAAGTTAGATTTTTCAACACAAATATTATATACGTACAATTCTCGTTGTGATACACATGTGAAAACTTATAGTCGCGTGAATCCCGTTATCTCCTATCGCAACCATTCTCGGAGCACATCTACGCAATGTTCGTGCGAACAGGAATTAATAGTCGATCGAGCGATCGAAGGCGAAGGGATGAATACGGTCTGCCACCGCCTCCGTCGTTTGCCCGTCCCGACCTCCCCCTCTCCCCCTCACCCTCTTCCCTCCGTAAAGAACGACGAAACTTCGACCGTAGCAGCGATTCAGAATTTTTATGGGGCCGTTACCGTTCTGGCAGTGATACCGACCTATGGCGCGTAGAAACGGGAGGTCGGCAGGATAAGGAGAGACGCTTCGTGCGCCCATCGAATCCCCGGGCACACGTAGAACTCGAAGAATTCCACCCCCATACGTGGCGACTGGGGCGAGAGGGCGAGAGGGCGGGAGGACGTAAGGAGAATGGGTGCCTAAGTGTGTCGGACACTCTCACACGTAGCGGTGGAGCCGTGCGAGGAGCGTGCATCTGAAAACTTTTACGACACCCTCGCGGCGTTTATGTCCCGTGTAAATCTCGCTAATTCCGCGAGCTTTGCGCCGAGGCATCTCGCGCCGCGCGGCCTTTCGTCGTTTCTCGGCTCACTTGCCGCTCGGAATGCACTGCTGGCGACGCGATAAAACCCGCGCGAAACGATGCCGTCCCGCAATCTTTACTGCCTTCGCGAGCGACGACGGTGGTGGTGCGAGGAGGCGAACGCGACACACGTGAGATCGCCGCGATTATAATGCCGCGCAATAATTTGAGCGGCGACAACGCGCCATTGCGAAATGTATTAGAAAAAGGAGAAGCCGCTCGCGACATACATTTCTCCGCTGAAGTTTATTACCGAGGCCATGTCAAGATTCCGACGAAGCCAAGGTCGATTTTTTTTTTTATTGTTAAGGAAGCCGTTGTAAAATTATTAAGTGAGTGCAAAAGTCTTGGCTCCCTTTGAGGGATGACGCGCGCGCGTTGCTCTTTTTACAGTGTATCAACACTAGCAGAGATACTTATGGAAAGGTGACGTTAAGAGCTATCCGTAAAAAAAAATTGGTGCCATATGAGTCGTTCGTACACAGAAAAAAAATTAGTATTAAACCAACAATTCATTGTTTCATATATGTGTATAAGCAAGAATATAAAATCTCCTCGAAAGTATTTATAATCTCAAAGAGACATAATTTGCTAAGATAAAGAAATTTTGTTTCTTCATGTAAGCAAATTATGTCTGATCAAGATTATCAAATTCTTCCAAGAAGATTTTATACATGAAACAATGAATTGTTGATTTGATAGTCATTTTTTTCTGTGTACTGTTCCCTTGTATCAGCGAAAATGATTAAAAAAAAAACAGAATTGCGTGTGATTATAATGAAGAGTTTCAAAAAGGAATAAAAATGGTGAATGCTGCGAATAACATTGGAAATTTTCAAAATACATCCCAAATGCTTTTTGCAGCATCCACTATTTTTGTACCTTGCCCAAACTCGTGTATTATAAGCGCATACAAATATTCCCCTTTTCATTCACTGCCACAAAATATTATATTGTAAATAAGCATTAATACACTGTAACAACAGCAACGTCAAAAAGAGCCAAGAGTTTTGCTCGCTGACCCAATATCTGTACTACCCTGCTTTGTTATTTTCAATGGCCGTAAAAACTAAAAATATCGTTTCAGATATTGTAGACGGATTTGCAATATGGCCAGATTTCCTTCGGCTTATACCGTAATGGTTTCATATACCTCATCGCACATACACGCGGCAACACATACATTCCACGCAAGTCTCTCCTTTCTTGTTTGATGCTCTAAAGCGATTCGCGAGCAGGCCACCGCACTTTCCCAACTTTTCTCGAATCCGTCAAGTTCAGTCAGCGGCTGAACCACATTTCTCTCTCCTTCCTCCGTTCCTTCCTTTTCGCTCTTCCTCTTTCCCGCTTCGGAGGGACCGGAAACCGTTTCATGCGCCGCGTAGACGGCGCGGCTTGTGTACGTGTGCGCGGTGTAGCGACTGCGAATCGACGATTACACTTCTACATACAAGCGTGTGAATAACGCGTGACGCGTATGTGTGCTCGCGGAGCGCGAAACGTTGCCCGCGGCAACCACTGTATTTACTCATATCGCAAGTTTCTCGATAGTTGTTGTTTCCAAATAGCGTTTCGTCAACGTCAGACATTCCCACGCGCGTGCGAGAAGGAGAGAGAAGGAAAAAACAGAAAGAAACTCATTCCTACCCCCGTCGAGGATGAACAAAAACCTATGCGAAGAGGAAGAGGAGAGAAATTCGTTCCTCGCGAGATGCACCATCACCTACGTATCTGTACGCCCACGCGCGCAACTCCAACGATAAGTTATCTCTCTGACACTGCGAGATTGCAGTCACTGTGCTTTCAGTAAAGACACCGAGTCGAAACAGCGAGTCGGAAAACGATGATTATTTTGTTTTCATTTTTTAATGTAGATATAGCAAATAACGATTATTAGATAATCCGAAAGTATATAATAATAAAAATGGAAGAATGGTGCTATCTATAAGGAGAAAAATAAGTGTCTATTGCATATTTGTAGGCAACAACCGAGGGGGTAACCACTCTTGAATTCTGGTGTACAACCTATTAGAAGTCCGTTGAATTCCT
>QKQZ01054709.1:0-20258 GCA_003595255.1 Solenopsis fugax | reverse complement strand
TCGACCGACGGCCGACGGATCATTAATGCCGTCGCTCGCACGAAGAGCTTCGGTCGAATAGTCTCACGAAACTCGCGATCTAATAACAGGTTACCGGTACACACGTGAGTACGACGATAATCACTTTGATAGGAAGACCGCACGGCACCTTGCACGATGCTTCCGATGTTGACCGTGTGCCACGCGCAGTTTACTAACAGTCATCTTCACGCGACAGTCACGACACCGGCGACCCCCCAGCCTACTGGTAGTAGTACCCCAGCCTCCTAAGTAGTAGTAGGGGGTCGGGAGTAAATAAAGCGAGAGTAAAATAAAAAATCGTAAACAGAGCACAAAAAATTAGCAAAAGAATAGTAGCTAATAATTCCTATATGAATCGCATTTGATTGTGCTAAAATGACTGTACCAGCTTAGTAGACGTTAAACAGACATAATTTACATGTGTATGAAGAAATTTTTAATAGTTTCATCAAGTAAATTCTCATTATTTAATAATAATTTTCATGAATTGAGAAGAAAAAGTATCACATAGAAAATATCTTCAAACCAAGAATGAGAACTTTTTTAATATATATTATTATTATCAAAACAATCATATTGTGCTCTTTAGAGTACTATTATAATATATTAAAATAAAAATACAATATTTTACTGCAATTTAAAGTTATAAAATTTTTTGAAGAAGATTAAACTATATAAGCAAAATTATTTCATATATAAGAATATAATTTCTTACTTATATATGAAACAATGATTTGTTGGAGAAAATATATTAGTTTTAATTGAATACTGTTTTTTCTGTGTTCCACTCAAAGGTGTTTGCCCACTTTGTCTTGCTTAATTATTAGGTTTGCAAAAACGTCATGTCGTTCTTCCTCTGTGTAAATAAAAGGTATTTTTTCATACAAAGCAAAAACTTTCATTTACATTGAAGACAAAACGACATGACTTTTGCCAACCTAATAAATGATGGAAATTTGGAAGAGTGAATTTAAATCTTCTTTCCTAATCTTGTAAATATTTAATAATAATCTTAATGACTCAAAGTTTTACATTCTTTATATGTAAAGAAAATATGGTAGAATTGGAATTTAGGAATACGAAAAAGATACGTACAAAAATCGGAGCAAATACTTTTGAAATGTGTAGTGTATTTATCTCAAAAATCAAACAAATCTTTAATTTTTATTATTAGAAATGCATATAATTATATACAGCATGCAAATGTTTCTTTTCTATCCTTTTGTAGCACTCATTAATGCAACGCGATAAAGAAATTTTGGAAATTATTTACACTGTTAAAAATGTCATAAAATTCAATCTATTTTTAAGTTAAACATTAAATTTTAAGTACATAAAATTTAATGTATTTATAACTGAAAATATGAAATTAATACTTTTTCGACAACATTAAATGTTTTTTTAATGTATGTACCTGCTTGAAATTTGCTTCCGTTACATTACATTAAATTCTGCTACCAATTTTTAACAGTGTAAATAGCATATATTAGACTCTTCGTAAAAGAAAAGAATTAATGCATGAAAACATTATCTTTCTTAACTTACGGCTCATCTATCCGCTCATGTATCGCTCGTATATGTTTCTCTATGTTTCTCTCCTTCACACATCGATCTGTACATCCCGAAATTAAGCTGGCCAACTCTCGAAATTTCTAGAAATCTAATGCAGCTTCTGTCTTGCGCCCATTGGACGCGTCGAGACAAATTCCATCGGGAATAAATAAGCTTGCTTGTGCGAAGAATAATCCCGTTCTCAAAGAGAAACGGTCGATGACAGCCTTTTGTTTTGCTTTGCAGCTGGAGAGCAACATCCTGAGCCAGTGGCTCGAGGAGGAAAGGAAAGGTAGAAAGGAGGAGAACGAGCGGCAGTGATGTTGCAAGGACAATAGCGCATTTTTTTCATAAGGACTTCTGTATATCCTCCCGTTCCCGCCTCCGTCTCGTTACGATCGCGTTACGAAAGAAAAAAAAAAATATATATATATACATATTATATATACGCCAAAATAATCATCTTGCCATCGAGAGTGTTGTAAATATGTGTACTTACAGTGTCTAGCGTCCGCAGTGCGTGTACATAAGTAATTAGAGCTTACTGCGAATCTACGATCGTATCACGACGACGACGACGGTCGTCGTATCGTCGGCCGATACGGTTACAGCCCGTAAACATTATACACACATACACACATGCACACATATGCACATATGCACACGTGCACGCATATACAAAAGTATACGGTGACGGATCCGCGGATCGATACCTCCGGTTCCGTACGCAAGGAGAGACGAGGAAGAGGCTCTTCCAGGTGAATTCAAGACGATCTCCGCGCGGAAGAACGCGTCTCCAGGACTAACAGGACACACTCCGGAGCAAACGGACGAGGGACAATCCCGGGAAGGATCGCAGTGAAGTGCGCGAAGGACGCATCTCGCGGATCGGGCGTGATGGTACGGACGAGATAAGGAAGGAGAGACTCGAATCCGCTTCCCGTGCGGATCTCGCGGCGACGCGAGAAGCCGCGAAAGGTCACACTCTCTGCGGATTCGGAAAACGAGCTGCGAGCCACGAGAGCGGGAAAAATCGCAACCCACCGACGAGATTAGCTCTTAGCCACGGCCTGAGGTGCGCCTCGAATCCACAGTCTCCTTCCTCCTTTTGTTCTCCTGTCTTTTATCTTCCAAACATTATTTTTATTTCCTCTCTCGCGTCAACACTCTCGTCGCGAACTCCACCTGATATGAGAGACTTCGCTGGTACAGACAAGCTCGAGGTCTTCTTAAAAATTGCGTTTCTTCATGAGATGCGCAATTAGGTCGTTTAGCTAATCCCGCGGGAGGAGACGCACGCCGCCGATCCGTGCGACCTGCGAAGAAACGAGCTTCGCCGTTCTTTAATCGCATGATGAAAGGGAACTTTTTGATACGACTCTAGTTTGATTAGTGGCGCACCGTCCCGCGTTATTCCCGTCTAGAGATCAGAGAATCGTACTCTAACGCCAGGTACCGTGTGTAACGCGAGGAAGGAGAAAGAGGCGGGACTCTGTCTTGTACACACATGCATTATCAATGCTTGCGAGAGGTACCGCGGAATGAATCAACGAGTGTATGTCTTCTCGATGTCAGAAATAAGCTCGCAGCTGTACTCCCTTTTTCCCTTTCTATCCTTCTCGAACGTTCGTAGCCTCGTTTCCTCACGCAAATATTTTCCATACGTCGAGGCGATGTCGCGCGCGCTCGAGGCGGAAAAAAAGGGAAAAATGAAGGAAGATAAAAGAGATAGAGCCGAGGTGTGTTGCCCGTTGCAGTATCGACGTTGCAGACGCGACGTACGAGCTACGCGCGTGGAGCGCGGCTTATCTCCGACGCATTGATCTTTTCCCCTCCGTTCGAGTAGAGTAAAATATAAACGGCACTCTCCTCCGTAAGTTAGTATTTATCTCGCTCGAGCGCCGGAGAATCGTATCTGATCTGTAGAGCCTCTCAGGGTTGTCAAAATCTTTTGAATTATCGCGCTCGATCTCTCGGCCGCACAATCTCGCATGTGTTTGAAATTAAGAATTTTCGAAGACCTCTTTCTTTCGGATATAGACGACTAGATTGTTTCAGAAACGCGGCGCCAGAAGAATTAATTTTGAAGGTACCATGTGAAAAAAAAATATTTTATACGATCACGGGTGTCTCGCGTCCGACCATTTTTTCATCTGTTTAAAGTGATTTAAAAAAGTATCTAAAAAAATTCATAAACACCTTTCAAGTTTCTAGAACAAATGTCTACTTTATTTTGAAAAAAAAAAAAAAAACTAAAATGTTACAAATACAGCCTTGGCCGAAAATATTAGGCACTTTATATTTTTTTTAATATTTTTAACTGAAAGGATTTAGACAGAAATTAAAATGTGAATTATCATTTGTTTTGTAAGAACCAGTAATCAATACAGTAAATAATACAGATACAAAAAGAATTCCAGATAAATGAAAAAATATAGGCGCCTAATAATTTCGGCCAAGGCTGTAATTTAAGGATATACGATCGGAGATACGATCCTTGCAAAGTGAATGAAATTTGGAAATGTGTTGATATTAACACTTCAAATAACTATATACATATAAAACTATATACATATAAAAGTTGTGTGAATAAGATTATATTTTTATAATTTATTTACTCTATTATAAAATTAAATTATTTTTTACAACATTCAGAAAAATCTCAATTTTTCTGTATAAGTACTTGAGTTATTAAAATGATTTATACAAAGTTTTATCGTGATTTAGTTATTTTGTAAATAAATAAATATATATAAATAAATTTTGTTTATTTTACAAAACTGATCTCTGAATCGCAATGAAACTTTACATAAATAATCTTGAAAATTTAAATTACTTAAATAAAAAATTCAGATTTTTTTCATTATTTCATTGTTAATTATATTTTCATTAAAGCACAGTCTACTTCTTATTAAAATAATTTTTTATTCAGATAGAAAATTGCCGCTAAATTTTTTCTATTATTTTCAAATGCAATATAAAACAATCTGTAATTTTTTCATAATTTTCTTAATATTTTAACAAGTATCCTATACATCCTTAATTGTGCCTTTGAAATTTCGAGAAACTGCCATGCATGGAAATCGGTCGGACACAAGTTACCCATGATCGTGGCTTAAGGGTTAATTTGCATTCGGTGTAACGTAGGAAGTAACTACGAGACGTTTCGTGTCTTCATCCGTGTTTATATTGTCATTTACATCCGTCACATCTTGAGTAACTTGTATTTCTTGAAATACGACTGCACCTTGTCCTTGGGGTAGGGCTTGGTTACCAGGCACGTCGCGACGTTCTCGGGCTGTTCTATCCACAATTTGTGCTGAATGTCGTCCTCTCTCAGTTTCGCGCACAACGCCTGCAGACCGGCTTCGTCGGCGGCCTATTATTCATACTCATGATTTCCGGCCGTTTTACTCAGTAGCTCGAGAACGATTTGTTTCGGCAGACTATGCACATTCTTACAGCGAGCAATATTTTCACGCACACACGGAATAATAGAGAATAGTTTAATCCTGCTGTTCTGTTCGAATTTCCTGTACTATTACATCGTTTGCTATCAAAGAGCTTTACAAAATAAAAAATAAACAATTTTCACACAAATTTCCTTGCATTAACAAAATTATCAAATAAGCCAGCGAAAAAAGTTTTTAATCCGGAAATAACTGCCTATTTTTTACACTCCGGCTGCGAAAAAATGAAGTTCAGTACAATAGTTTTATCGTAGCGTTCGTTAATGATTTCGTATCAATTTTTTTTTATTTCTCTTAACTTTACAAAAATGGAGCATACATTTACATTTACAATAATTTCAAAACAGGTAATCGTTTACGCGAAAAAATTAAATAACCATGCTCCGGTTAAATAAAATATTAGTAAGAAAATTAATGCGTTTTGGGTCAAACAAATCCGAACAGAACAGGAGGATCAAAGTTAATTCCTTCTGCGCATGCATCGCGATGCAAGCAGACCTCTCGCGATTAACGCGCGCGGATTAAACACTCCCTTCGCGAAAGTCGCGACACTTACCTCGAGGACCACCTTGTGCATATTGTTCAAATCAGCGAGGTAGGCCTGCGTGTGGGCGTCATTGTAAAAGAGATGTGTAACGGCGGTGCACGCGTGACACGCTTGGGCAACCACGGCGCCCAGTGGCCACCCCATTGTTCTCATAAGATCTCCCCGCACCACCACATACTGAACTATTCCGGACATATTCTGTAGCGAGAAAGAGAGAAGCTGTCCTATATAGATATGCCTCGAAAATGATCTTAAGGATGTGTCACGTCTCAAAATATTATCAAAAATACATGAATTTCATAGATTTCTATTATTACGTATGTATGTAAAATTTGAGCACAATTTTTCTTATTGAATTAAAAGTTATTTAATTTTTTGCTTACTCTTGATTCTTATGTACAATAAAATCGCATTTTGTAGTACTTATTTGCAAATATGATGAGAGAGTAGTATTACAAATTAAATCAAAATTTTTATATACATATATAGTAATAAAACTAATAAATATTCGTGCAAAAGTTTATTCGGATTCGCTTGCTTGTTTAAAAATTATTTATTTAAAACTGCAGCAAAATATGATTATTTTCTTTATACAAGTCATTACACACAGTAAAATGTCATTATCTCGTTAAGCAATTATTCAATTTTTAGTTTTCTTCTTTTAGATAATAGTTATTTTTGGAAAGAATATTTCCTTAACAATAATCTTAAACTTATCGTTTATTTGCAACAAGTAATATTTACTTAAAATAAACTTCTGTATACACAAAAAAATCTATTTTTGAATTAAGTAAATATTACTTAATTAATTGAATAAAAACTTGAATTAATTAAATATTAAGTTAATACAAAAATTCTATTATTTACTTCTATTATTCTAACTTTTCTTCAACACAATTTTATAATATTCTTTGAAAAAGTACAAAATCTTTTTTTCAGTATATGATAATAATTGAATTTCTAAAATTTGTGATGAGTAAATTTGAAGAATATTATCAAGAAAATATTCTAAAAATTTTCTCTTATTGATTTAAAAGTTATTTAATTTTTTGCTTACTGTTGATTCTTATATACAATAAAATCGTATTTTGTAGTACTTATCTGCAAATATAAGAAAGTAATATTACGAATTAAATCAACATTTTTATACATACACTAATAAAACTCTAATAAATATTCGTGCAGAGAAAATATTCTTTGTTATGTAAAGATAATCGTTACTTAGAAGAAGAAAAAAAGTAAATTGAGTAATCGCTTTTCTCAGCAATAGAATTGATATTTTTTTGTGTATATAAGTAACAAATTTTTTGTTGTTTTATTCTTTGCAGCAAACTCTTTTTTGTGGCTGAGAAAAAAAAGAATAAATCTAAGAAACCCGCAGTTTTTTAATTTTGATAATTTTTTTATAAATGATACATAGTCAAAACATCCTTAAGGTGAAGTTCGGGGAGAACGGAGGAGAAAAGGCGTGCGAGAAAAGGAAGGGATTGCCGAGAGATCTCTCTCGCGGAATCGAGCCTAATACGCGTTCGTCTAACGTTTAATAAATAAGATCCTCTTTCATCCCCCTCACCCCCCACCCTCATCCCTCCCAGATTTCGATTAATTATTAGTAAGTGCCAAAAAAAAGTATATTATCATTCTTACAGATAAGAGGTATAACGCACACGCAGATGTATATTCGCGTGTTATTTATATATCGGAATTGTGTATCTCCCGCCCGAAATCCGCGGCGAGATACGGCGCCGCGGGGTCGCGCGTAGAAACACGTTCGCTATAGCATCGTTCCTTCGATGTCGCGGCATAACGCAAAAGATGTATTATTTATACAGATTGTTGTTATTAAAGACAAATAACGCTGAAATAATTAGCACGTACGACATATTATGGTTTACGAGACGGCGATTTATTCATACCCGATTCTCTTTCTCTCTTTTCTTTAATTATTTGCTATCTTCTGTTATTGTTTTTATTTTTATTATTATTATTTCTCTTCACTATTATCTTCTTATGCAAAATGATCACATCACGCTACGGATGGGACACTGGTTCTAGGAGAAAGCGAAGAGAAGGGAAGATATTTTGACATTTTTTAAAAATATTGGTCGAGATATGTATTTTTAAGAAATGTAATGCACGCTACTGCAGACACGAATTAAATGAAGAACTGCACAGCGACAGGAAAAGAGAACTTACCTTTAAGCGATAACTTTTCGACAACGGTAGCGTCCGCCGAGAGGTTAGCTGCTGTTAACAGTAGGATAAACAATTTTCTTCAAACGATGTAACATAAAAGGACGCCAAAGCACGCGACTCGAAGTGTAATCTGATGCGATCTGGCTCCAATTAAGTAAATATTCGGAGTAAAAGTAACGAATTACTTGCGCACACTTGTCACCCGCTGTCACCGCATGTGCCGTTTGGTGCCGTTGTCGGCGTCGTCTGCTGGTAGGTAAATATCAGTGCTGCCAACTTCAGGAAATTCATTCTCCCAGCTCGTTCGAGGATCTAGCTGTTCTCGCTTTTCATACGTCAACTGAAAAAAGTTCCAAACTTATACTTTTTTTAAATAAAATAGATCTTAAAAAACAAAATACGATTTTTTGCAAATTTGCAATATTTGCAATAAAGTACCTGTCCACACGCAGGCGTTCAGAGAGAAAAAGAATCGAAACGTCCAAGAGTGCGAAGTGCAAACGGGGCGGATTTCTTTTGCTCCTAAGTTCACGCGGTTGGACGGCTGATCGCTAGATGTCGCGACGACTCCCGACGCTCGACTTTTTCGCGTGTATATATGCGGCGGTCGATACCAAAAGGTTCTCAGACACCGGTCACCGGCGAGTTCTCATTGCTCTCTCGTCACTGTTGCATCTTTCGCGGATCGCAGTCTTCTTCGACGAAGTTACTCAAGGTAACTATTATTATATCCATTATTATAATATATATTTTCCATTTACTTGCCGTTCGTCACGCGATGTTCGACAAAATCGGTATTTCCGGGAGCGAACGACGCGGACAATCCCGTAAGATCCGATCCAATTCCGGCGGCGGCATTCTTTTGTCCGAGAGCAACGGTCGAAATTCGGCGGCTTATCGGATGACGACGCCTCGGCGTAGCCCACAACGCGTCATTGTGATCGAGGCACGAGGCGGGAGGGTCGCGAATGAATTACGTAATTCGGATGTTCCGCCCTCCGGCGTCCTTCGGTAGCCCCGTTTTCCCATCTCGCATGAATTGCGCTCTATTTCGCAAGACCGGAGGTCAATCTAAAGAGAGGCGGTGAGGATAACCACAACTATTCGGCGGCGTCGCTATTCGGCGAGTCGCGTATTAAGAGATAAATCGAGTTCGTGGAAACTTACGACTAGCTTCCATCGAAACGGCAACGCAATTAATTTCAAGGGAACGATTGTTCACTCGGATGAGAATCCTCACGAAATCACCGGCAAGATTTGGGTATGGTCGGGGAGGAACATGTGAATTATCGCGTGTGTCCTTGTCGCTAATTTTGTCCTGCCCTTGATTTCACGAACGAAAAACTAGATGAGTACTGCCGTGCTCATTGTATGTCGCATCGTTTTTGCTTAACATCTAAATCTTTATTTAACCAACGCAACCTATAACTCGTGTAATAAATCTTTCATCTGCAGGCCTATTTCGTAGGGTCCTGCGCACAATGAAGAAATATTAGATGTTAGGAATTGGAGTTAGAATTTTAGAATCAGTTTCCTTAATGAACAACCAATGCGATTAAAATGCAAAGCATAAGAAACAACATAAAACTTATTATCTAATTCCCTGGCGAAAATAGTATATTTCTTAAACATTTATTGAAGTGTTTTACGAGATGGAAATTTAAACATGAAATTATTTATGATATATTCACGATTGTTTGATAGATGTTCGAAAAGTTGTATGTTTTCGGAATGTTACAAATGTTTGGGGAATATTTTATTAAAAGTGTTCTATTTTTTCAGAATGTTGCAAGTTACAAACACTCTTTCAACATTTGCAACATTCTAAAAACATGTAACACTTTTCGAATGTCTATCAAACAGTTGTAAATATTTGATAAACAATTCCGTGTTTAAATTTTTATCTCATAAATACTTCAATAAATGTTTTAAAATTAAATATTTTAACACTTAAGCAAACATCTTATAAACATACTATTTTCGCCAGGATTAAAAAGTTAAATAATAAAGTTAAAAAGTTGATTTTTAACTTTAACTATAATTATTTTTGAAACTCAAACTTTATTAGCTTTTTTTCCTAAGCTAAAGATTTATCTATATAAAAGAAAAAAAGAAGAAATACATTCCCACATAAAAACAATATTTCTCTGTTATTTTATATAAATTTAATTTATAAATAAAATATTAAATATAAATTAAGTTAAAAGTTATTAATTTTTTAACTTTGTAATTAAACTTTTAATCTTTTAAGTAATTACTGTTCAACTCGGATAATATCTAATATTCCTTCATTTTACGCAGTAGTGGATTCTGTAACTCTTATCAACAGTATCGGTCGTTGTGTGTAGATATTATATATAGTTAAAAAACTAACGATAGTGTAACGATACTGTCGTTAGAGTTACAAAATAAGATCTAACTCTTAACGACAGTTTCGTTATCTTTTTTTAACGACAATAGTGTAACGACGTTGTTAAGATGACGAAACTGTCGTTAAGAGTTAAAGAATAAGTTCTCTGAAATGTATTCCTCCTTCTCTCAAAGAATCGGAAGAATTTAAGAATTCTTGCAATAAGTTGTAACGGTATCGTCTTTCCTAGAAGCGTTTACGTAAGCGCGGCGAGAAAGAAACGACATCGATATGGAATTCATGACTGATCTCTATTTTTTTTTAGACGGTTTCCGCGTTCGATCGTTGCGCGAATTAACGCAATTCGGCTCGCCGGCTCGTGCCTGGCATGCAGAGCGGCAATTGCATTCACCGGCGCACATCGCGTATGAATTTATGCGCGGTAATCTCCGTCAGCTGTAACGTGGCGAATTACCGAAACAATTAGCAAACGAACAGATTAGCTGTATTGTCTCTCGTGGGAATTCTTCAGCATTGTCATCGAAAACAATTCGAATCTATAACAAGATTCTAACGGAGGTAACAGCGCGGAAAGCAACGAGTCGATTTTAGTACCAAATACGATTACACGTTATATTATGTATAAATTTATTATATTCTGAATTTTGATATCATTAATTTTGTTATGAAATACGATCACACGTTATATTATGTATAACTTTATTAATTACATAGGAAACAATTATTATTAAATAGAATATATTAGTTCTAATTTGATAACAATGTTTAATACTATCTTTTCTATGCATGTAATCTATTGTATTGGATGTGCAATTACAGATTGCACAAAAAATAGAAAAAATTACAGAATATTAATTTTTTTCGACATCTTTTTTTTTCAATTCATAAAAATTATTATCGATAAGAATATATTTTTTTTTATGAAAGTATGCAAAGTTTCTTTATATAAGCAAATTATGTCTGTTAACGTCGTATAATCGTATTTCAATATTTAACATCTCGAAAATAAAGGTGTTCTCAAAACAGAAATCGTTTTTCTGTGTATACGCAATTACATAACATTCATATTTTTTACGTAATGCGTTCCGCAATATTTGGCAATTAATCAAAGTTTAAGAAAAAAGAGTTGCCTCTTAATCGTAAATGTCAAGCGAGGTTTACGTTGTGTCTAGCGCTGTTACGATTCGATTATAACTTTACTGTAGGTAAAAAGCAAGAGCAAAAATTATGCTCTTCGTAAAATTAGACGTTTACATTTTTTTTTTCTTTAAACTAAAATAGATGGAATGCAAGGTTGCGGTTATCGTTGAGTGCATTATAAGGTGGAATTACAGAGCTCGGAATGGAGTCGTCTAACAAAGGAAAGTTCCGCCATAATGCGAGGTCGTCCGAGCGATTAGGCGACCTGTCCTTTTCAGTACTTCTGCGCGAAGTCACATTACAAGCGAAGCTTTTCCTCATACGATTCCTTTGTACGCGGCTTCTTTTCTTTTTCTTCTTTATACAAAACCTCGGCTTATGTATACATGACCGTTGCGCAATCCGAAAGTCCACCTGGTGTCCCAGTTCAATCGATTCCTCGTGCTCATCCCAATTTCCCTTCCGGGAAATACAGAATCCAATATGCCGGGGAGCATTACATTCAATCTTGCATTATCGAAGCTTAGGGATTGTCGAATTAAATTTTTAATATTTATGTACAGTGAGAGAAAAAATTTCTAAATTTCAGTAAATATTCGAATAATACTAATGAAATATTTATTCTATAAGAAAAAAATGATACTTAATTTTAATTAGTGATTCTTGTACTAAATATATATATTTACAACATTTAAATAAATATTTTATTAATACTATTCGAATAAATATAAAAATGTAGTAATTTTTCTCTCAGTGTAGGACCCGCGGAGAAATATGTAAATTTATGTAAATTTAAAAATTTGACGCCTAGTGTGCCAAACAGATCCCTGATTTATAACGAAATGACTGCGAAACACCCAAATAAACAAGCTGAGAATTTACAAATTCCACTTTGCTTGTGTTCTTAAACGGGCGATTCATTTGAATAATAAAATTTATTTACTTGTGGTTCCCCCGACAAATAAATTCGGCATGTTTAATCAGTTCCGAATTATTAATTCCTGCGTCATACTCCTTATCCGCGTTTCATTTGTCTCGTCGTCGCGATTGACATTTTAATATTTATTGGCTCATCATTCAGCAGAGATAACGGTGTACGCGTGCGAACGTCGTGTAGTAATGGTGTGACAAAGTCGATACACAAAACACGCGAGGATCTTTGCCTAAGTTATCGTTGAACAAACGTTTAACTAGCGGCAGCACGGGTGGGCTTATCGCGCAAACCCACTCGCGTGCTAAGTGCTGACTTAACGCTGTTGATTACACTGGCGAATTATTTAATCTTAAGTACGTCCTCTAGTCGGTGCGAAACGCGCGATATATTCTCGCTATGATATTGCCACCAAATTCCTATCGCGCGGCTCGCAGAAATTCTGAAAGTTTCACGTCAGGCCCCTGACACTTCTGTAGTTCCGATGTCCACATAATGTTATTGTGGCGCTGACAACTTGTAGCCTGCTAATATGCATAGGTATACATGGTGCTGCAAGTGTATTCACAATATTGTTTCATACTCTTCAGTTGTGTATTTCACACAACTAAAGTTTCAATAGGTACAAGACTATGTGTTGCCAGCGCCATGCATTTAATGATTCAGTGACATTAAGTGAACACGCCATTAGTAATGGTAATGTCGGGGCTGGTTCACGTTCAAGGTCGTTTCTTCTCCAGAGAGACAGGTTGCAAAGGCTAATGCTAATTACTCTGTTTCTGAGCGCGACAATAAAGAGAGCTGCGAATGGGTCATCGAGTTTCTCGTGCTGTCGTGAACGTAGATGTGGACGTGGACGATTCGTTCCAAAGCTTGCAAGAGTAGCGATTCTTTCGTATAACGATTTATTGGAAATAAGTCATTTAATGAACACACGAGATGCTCGCTGTATAATAGATCTAGGATAATAGAGTTCTTTTGTATTCTTGATTACAGCGACGAAACAACAACAAACATGCCAGTGCCTCAGCTTCAGAAACCGGCGCCCGCTTTCTCCGGCACCGCTGTTGTGAATGGACAATTCAAGGACATTAAACTCTCCGATTACAAGGGCAAATATCTTGTGCTCTTCTTCTACCCATTGGACTTGTAAGCACGTTACGTTTATACTTTCATAAGCGGATATAACGAGACAGAGTTATGAAATTTTCAATTGCTGCTACACAAGAAATGCAAAAGTTGTATAGCATTTATGTCAAATACATTTGATTCTTAGCTGATATATTTGAAACGATAGCAAAAAGACGTGTTCTACATTCTAAAAGAGAAAGCACGTCCGTTTTAAAACTACGCTGCTAGTTAAATGCACGTCAAATTCAAAGATTTATATTCTTATATTTATCTCTGTTATACTTAATAATTGATAGATTTACCGAAGATATATTTGAATTCCGAGAGATTTGTACTTAGGGAATAAAATTTTAAAAATTTTGTTGCGGTACCTTAAAGATTTCGGATGAATGAAAAATAGGCAGTCTAGGTGAGCTCTGCCTCCGGACTATGATTGCGTTATTCTTTTGCCGCAGCACTTTCGTGTGTCCAACGGAAATCATCGCTTTCTCCGATCGGGTGAAGGAGTTCACCGACATCGGCTGCCATGTGATCGGCGCGTCCACCGATTCCCACTTCAGTCACCTCGCGTGGGTAAACACGCCGCGCAAGCAGGGCGGTCTCGGTGAAATGAGTATTCCTCTCTTGGCAGACAAGAGCTGCAAGATCGCCCGCGACTACGGCGTGCTCAACGAGGAGACGGGAATCCCATTCCGCGGACTTTTCATCATCGACGCTAAGCAGAACTTGCGCCAAGTCACCATCAATGATTTGCCTGTAGGAAGGTGAGTATTTGGTTAGAATTATAAAATTATAAAAATTTATTTTGCACCTAACAATATAAACTTTCAGTATATTACACATTAAAATGTGTGGCATTGAATATATCACTGAATTGCGATTTTGGTATTGCCAATAATATTAATGATCTCATCTCGCACATTAATTACAGATCCGTGGACGAGATCCTGCGTCTGGTACAAGCATTCCAATTCACCGATGAGCACGGCGAGGTTTGTCCAGCCGGTTGGAAACCCGGCAAGAAGACCATGAAGCCCGACGTTGTTGGCTCGAAGGAGTACTTCAAGGATCAATAGACAATAAATTCGTACCAACGTTTCTTCATATTTACTGTTAATTACACTCGTGTGTGTGTGTTTTATACTCTTTCACTGCGAAAGTTTGCTTCTATTTTGACACATTCTGTTTCCTATTTAGCATAGTTAGATATCGTGATCTTCACACTGAAACATCCGTCTTTATCTGAATAAACGGATTTATTTTCTACATGTTCTTACAAAATCTTTTATTACTCCACATAGCATAAGAATTACGAATCATTTGATATCGATACATCAAATGCACGTAGCGATATAGATCAATCGTGATAACGATTATCGATACGATTAAGAAATACTGAGTGAGCCTAGCGGCACGAAAATCTCGATAGAGAAAATCGTAAATGATTTAAATAGTATACCAAAGTCCGTGCAAAGTTCAAATTCAAGTCGTCGAAAATATCGCTTTATTTTCAATGCGTTTTAGCAGTTGTAAGTAAATATTTTTCTCTAACCTTAATTTTCTTCTATTGCTATAATTGGTAATTTAATGTAAAAATTTGCGAGAATCGAGCTCGCAAATTGCAGAGAACTTCATTTTACGTTCGCTATTTGATTTAATAACCTAGTTGACAAATCTACATTATTGCGATAAGATCGTCACTATACCTTGGCGTGGCATGAGTGACGATTGTGAAGCTGCAATAACTGAAACAGGTAAGGAGTGAAAAATTTGACAAAAATTGCATTTTTTTTGAGAATTGTTCATTACTTCAATAATCGATTTATATTTTGGAATAGAAAAAACCAAATTATAACGAGACACATTACGAAACACGTAACTTTGACATTACACAATAATTACGATACACCTGCATTTGAGAAACAATTTTTTCTAGTTAAAAAAACGTCTAAAAATACATATTTAAAATTTAATGCAGGATGGGGTGTCTGGCATTATTTCGTCATTGCATTGTGTGGCTTACTATCGCTTGCGGAAGCAAACACTTCTCTGACTGTTCCCGTTGTGGCACCATTGATAGCATGCGATTTAAAGCTTAATAGATATCAGGCCACAATGCCCATCGCTACTTCTAGTTTCGGTATGCGATATCAACTTCTACAATGAATCTCATACCTTAATGAAGTGTCAAAATAGCAATTTAGTGATTAAATTAATTTAGTTATCTGATATACAAACATAATTTACATCTCTCGTCTATGTTTAAAAATTTAAATTTATTGCAAAGATTTTTAGTTATAATCTTTTTAATATTGATCATGTAGGAATGGCAGTAGGTGCTTTTCTGTTTGGAACCATGTCAGACGTTGCAGGTCGTAAAGAATTGATCCCGATTACTATGGGCATTGTGTTTTGCGCCTCGGCTACTCTTTCTTTCGCCCAAGTTAATTTCTTGATAAACTTATCAGTATTCTTGTTAGGATTGGGGTAAGTTCCTATCCTTCCAAACGAAAATGATACAATTTCATAGATCTTATGGCGGCAAATTAAAATGATTAATGCGCGATACATTTACATATTAAAAACATTTTTTAATTCTTCTATTTTTTTTATTACATTAATGTTTATATTTCATATTTGCAATTCTATTAATTCTTACTACACGGTAATTCTGCTTGCATTTTTGATATATGAATGATATCATGAGTACAAATCAAAATCATACGTTTGTAATTGCATGATAGTGAAGGCGCGCGTTTATTTAATTATTATATGATAATTGCGTCACTGACATAGAATTGATATTTGTAGAGTGGCTGGAAGTAATACTATTTTGAGAGTGTATCTCATCGAGTGCCTACCGATGAAAAAGAGAGGAGCTTGTTTAGCTGTAATCGACATGTTTTGGATAGTCGGCTATTTATCAGCCTTAGGTAATCGAATGATCAATTTTACAAAATAATTCTTCCTGATTTTAATTGATTAAATTTATTTTAAATTTTGTTCTTTAATCATTGATCGTATATATAAAATTTTAATTCAATCCATAATTTATTTTGTTAAACATTTTATTTCTTTAACACTGAAACTACGGACATTAAAATGTAATTTCAATGAGTGTAAAGGCCAAACTTAATTATTGAACATTTATGTAAATCATTTTTATTTTATTTGACATCTTTGTCAATTTAAAAAATATAATATGATTTTTGAAGATAATCTCATTACATTTTTACATCAAAATGAGAATTATCAACATTAAGGAAATTAAGAGATTGCGTAGATCAATTAAAAAAAAGCAGTTGATATAAATTTAATCTTATTCAACTAACAATTGTCCAATAAAAGTTTAGTATTTGCAGAAAGCTTAGTTAAAATTTTTAATTGTTTTTTCTTTGGAAAGAATATTATGTCGAAAAATCTCGGAGAGACTCCTTTGTTCGAACAGGCATTTCCTGGTCCATGATGCCGTCCGTCGTACGTATGCTGGACAAGCAATTCCGGCCGAGTTCCTGGCGAGTACTCGCCCTTGTCTGCGGCACGCCGAGCCTGGTGATCGCCTGCATCTCGGCTCTCCTACCGCCGAGTCCTCGGTATTTGTTGCACCGACGACGGATGGGACAAGCGCTCACGGTTCTCCAACAGATGTACGCCATCAATAATTCGAAGCACGCCGATACCTATCCGGTACGGCGACTCGACGCGCTCCATCGAGATCTCGTTATTTCCTAGCCTATTTCCAGTCCTCATTCTCTATCCCTCGAGTCCTGATTGTATAAGCTTAGTGATGAAAAAAAATTGAAACAGAAACATGAAAATAGTAGAACAAAGGAAAATAAAGATGAGGACAGGAAATTAATAATCACAGATAGGAAATATTATTTATAATTACATATGAAATATGTATATCTTAATTGATCATATCTCAGGTGAATAACATCCGTTTTCTAATGTGTTTTCTAATGTGTTTTTATAATTTATTTATCTATAACTCTCCTTTATTTCTTCGGAATTGTTCTCCACGATCCAGATCAGGAACTTAGAAGGCTACATACATCCAGACGACGAGAATGAAGCTGGCAATATTCAAAGATACTTCACGAAAACCTGGGAACAGCTCAACAGTGTACGCAAGCCTCCATATAAGCGTATAACACTGTACGGAATATTAGCGTGTCTTCTGCACTTTCCCGGGTAATAAAGGAGTGTCTCCGTAAGCTATGTATCTATCACTCATACTCCGATTACAAGGAGAATCGACAACGACAACCATGTTTAAGATTCGTCTGGCTCGCTCTGTGGAACACGCACGTTCTCCGAGAAATGGAAAAAGGCTACGTCGTAAATGGGAACGGTACGTGCAAGATCGACGTCCAGGACATGGTAATGGATTTTTTACGAAGCTGCGACGAGGTAAACGGGCCTCATTTCGGCCTGCTCTCGCTAGTATCGCTGGGCTACGTGCTGGGAGAGACGTTGCTCATCGTTGGAATCGATGTCATTGGCAGAAAGCCCTATTTAAGTAAGCATTTAAACGACCGCCAGGAATCAAAAAATGTACTATTAAATAGAATCTAAAATTTTTCGAATTTTTTCTCCGAAATGTTTTCTAAAATTCATAGTTCCCAAATTACAAAAACACTTAGAATCTTTTTGTAATCATAAAGACATTTATCATAATATAATCATAAAGAGAAAAAAATACTGCTGAACAACAGCATCAATCTAATTGGAAATATTTTGTTAATTCAATAACAATATTAATAAAATAAGAAGTAAAGACAATAACAAATATAGTTGAATGAATAAAATTTAGTCAATGAACTGTATATATGAGTGATATTCAATGTTTAATTGAATCAAATTACGTTTTAATTTATATTACAGGATTTTTTTTCAGTGTTATACTTTAGTGTAAAACTACTTTAATATGAAAAGTATTTATTTTTAGTACAATATATTCTAGTTTTAAAAGGATCTCTTCTTCTCTAATTGCCCTCAGTATTTTCGGGACTGGTGGGTGGTGTGGCCTCGCTCATGCTTATTCTTCGGTTGCACCACGCGATTCGTGTAACTCTGTCGTCGATTTTCCTGGCCGCTTACGCTATCGGGCGCACAACGACGTGCGTTTTGCTGCTGGAAAATTATCCCACCGCTCTGAGGTAGTAGTCGCGCAAAACGGTATGGCCGACACGTTCGGCTAATCTTAGATCAGACGCGTTTTCGGGAATTAAATGTTTGCAAACGCACGACGCGTATAAAACTCTAAACTAGTTTCTGGTATCGGTTCCAGAGGCACGGTGATGGGTCTGACGAAGACACTTCCTCATTTGGCGGTCTTCGCGTTGCAGCTCTTTCTAAGGACGAGTTGCTTGCTAAGCATAATCGTCGCATCGGCCAGCTTGATTGGTACGAAGAAGCGTTTTGCCGTTTATTATGATCTGCTATATTAAATATCGAACATTTCGCAGGTGCGGCGATCGTGATGCTGCTAGTGCCAGATTTAACCAGATTACCGATGAAGGAATAGTTCATACTTTTGAGTATAAGAGAGATGTACTTTTTGGAATTGGGCGACTGTATTTTTCTCAAATAAACAAAAATCCCTTTATGCGCATCTTCCTTTCCTGTGCTCTGGTGAACATTTTTCTCAGAACTTTTCGTGTAATAAATTTTTAGTTAGTATAATTATAAATTATCTCTCTCCCTTTTTTCTTAGACTTTTTACCAGAGTGTTTACTATCAGGAAAACTTAAAATTTTCAGGAAATTTATTCATAGATTTAATTTAATCATAGATTTTCATGGATAAGATTTTATTGGTATTATATTTTGGGAAATCTTTGAAATTTTACTTTTAAATTTAAATTCTATTTCTCTTTCGTCTCATTTTATGTTTGTCTATTTCTCTTTTTCTAACAATATTGTTCCTTTGATCATTTTTCTTAATAATGCAAGATCGATTAGCAATAAATATATATCCACGTATATTCTCGTGCCACTCATAAATTCCTCTAAAAAAATTATTAATAATAGAAGACAATACATCGTCCTAAATTGTTTAATCACCCTTTGAATTCTGTACTTCCGGTGAGCTTAATCCAGACAGATAGTTGTATGCCATGTTTAGTTCATATTATTTCTTTTTAGTATTTTTTCAAATGTAATTAAAAGTGGCTGTTCTTTGTGATTGATTAAGGAACATTAAAATTATAATACAAAAATTGTATTTCAAAACTGCATTAAAAATTCACTACTCTTTTTTTATACAAATTGGAACATTTTTCAGAAATACTGATAAAGTCATATTTCTTCTAAAATTGTGTACGCAAATTCTAAAATATTAAAAAATTTTTAAGCTTCCTTATTATTTCCTTACATATAATTTCTGAAAAAAAGTTGTTTGAACAAGTTTATGTTTCAGTATTTTTTTTAGAAATCTTCATAAATTTAAAATAGAAAAAAATTCTTAAACATGAGATATTAGCGAGATTTTTTTTTTTCACCAGGGCGGTGTTGAACAATTGGTCAAATCGCAGTTATTTCCGAGTCTCAGATCTTGAAACATCGATTTAATATCCCCGCCGGGGGCGGGCCCCGTACGAGAAGATCTTATTCTACATTTTCCTAATGGACCTAGCTAACTCTTAGCGATCGCGAGGCTCTCCGCAGGGTTCTTCTGTATCGCGCGGCGAAAGTAGCACGGCGAGCTTTATGATCGGTAGCATCATTCCGCGGCGCTTATAAATAAGGACCGTACGGTCGCGTCTTCCCGCCGCCGCCTTCCCGTCTATTTTCGACGGGAACAGGAAGAGCGCTCGCACGCGAACGGTCGCGCATGCCCGCCTCCCGACGCGAGAGAGACTCTCGTCTCGGCGTCGCGACGCCTTTGCAACTCGTG
>QKQZ01054708.1:0-13648 GCA_003595255.1 Solenopsis fugax | reverse complement strand
TCATAATTATTTCTCGCGAATAATATTTGTATCAAATACAATTACATGAATGCTTTATATCTTTATGCACGATAACGTGATTCCTTTATGATCCTGTAAGTGACAGTTATTATTAACACATGCAAAGTTCCTGCTCTGTATTACAATGCGATTTAGGTTTCTCAATTAATGTTTCTATTAAACATTTCATATGACAATTTCATTGTTTAACTACTGACTACATCCGACTGACCAGCATAATTAGTTACGATAAATTGACGCAAGTGTTCATAAAAGCATTCGCAGGGAGGAAAGGGGACGTTTTCACTTCGGGGCATTTAGACCATATAGAGAAGATATATATGTGGAGTTTCCGCTTGTGTGGGGATGCATTAAATAAACTAAGCGGACTATGCGCGCGGTCTTGAGTGAATACCTTCCGGCAAATAGAACGCTAATTAGTGGTAACGAGCAATATAAGTTGTCGAATTATGCGATCGCGGAATAAACATAATTCGCGTTCGCTCAAAATAGTCATAATATTACGCATATTGTGGTGGTACAAACACGGCCGATTCCAAAATAGATATATTCGCAGGATAAACTAAACAATGAGAAATGTTTATATATATGAAAACGTGTGGATTATTCGATGCCGATAGTACAGTCTTGTTTACCACTGATTTCATGTTATGAGCATGTAATTGTGATAAAGTACAAATATTATTACTAGTAACATGATATAATAATCTACAGGAGAATTATTTCATAACGAGCATTCAGGTCAGATGTAGAAAAAAGCAAAAAAAATCGAGAGTTTCAGCGCGTATGATATTTCGATAGTTAAAAAATTGTCTCACACTATTAAATTCGTAATGTCGAATTGTACCCAATTTGAGTTATTTTTCTAATTATTGCTGTGTTTCTACTCGTACTTAATATATCGTTAATTAAATTAAAAAAATGAACACTGCTTATTTTAAAATTAAACAATTTAATCATAGAAATGGATTAACTAGATAAAATTGTTTTTTTACTACATGTTTTGGTTAAAATAATTATTTCGACATACATGAAAGTTTAGAATAACAAAATATTATTTAACTCAAGGAATTGATTTAAATTTGAAGATAAAATCAGTCTTTTTCTCGGAAGAAAGCAAAAACGGACACAATTATAATAACAATTTGAAGTTGTAAATGTTTAAATGCGTTAAATGTATAAAAATTGATCTAATAGTTATTTAAGAAAATAGTATCAAGAACTATTTAAAAGACTTTGCATAGAGACTGTTACATCAATAAAAATCTTTAGGAAAGAAAATTAAACAGATAGCAGAGGAAAGAAACATCGTTTCTACCACACGGATTCAAGAGATATCAAAGGAGCTGCTCTCTTTAGATAACACAGGACCTTATTCGCTCTTTACGTTCTTTTTCTCGAAAAAAAAAAGTATGCAACCGGAACGTAAAACGAGAATTTTACCGTGAGCAAATTGGCGACGGAATAGCTAATTTTCTGCGAAACAGTCGTGACAGATTCGGAAGTGGTTTACACCTACATGTGTATATTTTCTCGCACCTTCGTCGCTCGGTGCACCGCTACTAGACTTATTTCATTACAGCGCCTCTCACGCTCGCGCGCGAAGAACTCTCCGAGGACATCTAATTTCGCGTCCCTTATTTCCCAGACCGTAAACACGCGAAAGAAATCCTACGACTCGTAAATGAGAAACTTGGATAAGATCCTGACCAAATGACTCGAGCTCGAAGGGCATGTGACGTTCTGTAAACTGATGAAAACCTCAACTTGAGGACCTTTCGTTAGTATGAGTGTACAGGTCGTTTCAGAGTTTTACAATTCTTTATATTTTTTTGATACCTTTAATTTAAAACAACGCTACAAAAATTTGAGATGCTTTTTTTGTAAGATCTTAGATTCAAGGATAATTTATTTTTAAGCAACTTTACGCGGAAGTATAATTGATTCGAGACAATCTATATTTTATTATTTTTATTTCTATCGAAAATTTTATGCTACAGTAGAAAGTATGTGGTGGTAGTGGTGGTGGTGATTGCTAATGATTGCGATGATGATCTTTCTACAGCTGATTCTTTATAATAAGTTTTGAATTAATTCGCATAATCTTCTTGTAATTAAATGTCCGCACATTTCTTGATATCGATGATGTTACCCAGGATTATTTGACTAGTGCTCAATTGATTCTCCGAGTTATTTGCTAAATCAACCTTGTTCTCTCTTGTCTCTCATGGTTCTCACTCAACGTCCGTCATCCTTACGTCTCAGGACTAGAAGTACGGCGTGACAGAAGATAAAATAGAAACGTGCCTTCGCAATACTTATTTCTTCAAATAAGATAAATGTTTCAGACTAAGAAATAGAAATGTCAGAAATTTCCGATCAAACATGACACATCGAGAAATTTATTAGCTTTTTCATTTTTCATAAATTTAGTTTATTATAGAGTAGATTATATCATGTCAACAGAAAATTCTCAATGTTTTAATTTATAGTATGTTACAATATTTTGCTATATATCTTAATAATAACAAATATTTTCAATTTTACATGAAACTCTAATCAATTATAATAAATTGTAAAAAGAAATATCATAATTATTCTATTATAGAAGTATCTAAAACGAGGTGCTTTCTTTATATTTTTAGTTAAATTTTGTCGGTCAATTTCGTAAGAAATTTAAGAGCTCATTGAAAAGGGGAGCTTAGTTTACGAAACGAAGTAAAAATTACGCGGAATGTGTTTCTGAATATTATTTACCTCTCTTAATTAACATGGAAAGAGAGCGCACTCGAAGAGGGTTGCTGGCGAGCATCCCCCGAGGTCATCCGCCCGTATTTATACGGAGTGAATCTTTTTTCCGGCTATACGGAGTGGCACAATACGGCCTGATGTATACCCTGTAGCTAGGTTCGTAATTAAGCCGATCGCTAGATGTATTATGCAAGCATAAATCGGCAGCGGAAAGTTATAATTGAGTATGAATAATTAAAATACACCAGGTCCGAGGGAACTCCGTACTTTTCACAACAACATGAAAAGTCTCGTCGGATATTTATGGTTGTACGCATACATCCGTACGAAACATTCTTGGAACAATGGTATTACCGCCATAATACGCGTAAATGTCAATAACTATTCTTTAATAACGATATTTCGCGTTACGAACAATGTTTATATTATAACGCGAATGTATGAATGCATAACACGGCCCTTGAGTAATTAACACACGTTACTTAAATCCGTAATTTAACTTTGCAACATTAACTTTATATTATAGAGGCAAAATGCTTGAGAAGTGAAGCAACAAACGTAAAACGACAGTATGTTCTTCATGTTAATTTATATTTTGTCGACAAGAAACGGATATGTTGCGATTTAATCTCGCAGGCAACCGAGAGACACAACTATAAGCAAAGCAACGCGATTACTAAAACGATATGTTTTTCATACTAATTTACATTTCGTCGCTCCAACAAAAAGAGGGTACGTCGCGACGTGAAGTAAAATGTCGACGAATACGAATGTTTCTTTAATGTTTCATTACGCGGAGGAATTTAAAGAAAGTCGACTGCTTAGTGAGTAGGATCGTTGGGAAAATTGGATGAAGGGCAAGATCTTGTAGAAGATCGAAATCCTAGTAAGAATTTCGAAGGATTCACCGGTATTCGGTTGATTGCGCTCATCAAAGTAAGAAGACATACTTGGCTCTTTTGAAAATGCCGAAGCTCTAAAATGGGAGGATCAGAGAATGGCAAAGAGAACAATTCCTGGGCAATATCTTTCGAAGGAAATAATGATGTGAAATATCTTGCGCGTATATGGAGCATAATTATATTTGAATATATGTTCATCAGACAAATATTAATTGTCCAATTTTCTTCACACAATGATATGAATTATATTGATGAGAATACTTTAAGCATAGTACCAAATTTTAGTATCCCTTAAGCGGATATTCGGATAAAGATAAAATAAATCCTGAAATCGTGCTCGAGTATGGAGTAAAACTTAGAACTAGATGAAGGCTCACGATTCAACGTCAGTTTTACATGCTGGAAGCATCACAATGATATCTACCATCCGTTTTCAGCGGCAGAGGAAGAACGGATCGGACCGTCCGCGATCGACAGACACGTTTCAATTTCATATGCGAATGCATCCGTCATTTTCTCGAATGTAGAAAGTGTTTGAGAGTAACGAAAAATTTACCATGTGTCGAGAAAGCCGAAATACGACGGTTACGAGAAATGTAAATTATGTTAAGTATATCGGAATACGACAGAATATGTTACAGTATACAGAAACATGTTATAGTATCCTAATGTAAAATAAACGAAATGACATATAAATATTGTATGTCTCATTCAAATTATCTACAACAAGAAACATGAATATATAAGAATACATTAATAAAAAAAATTTTGTTAATGATTATTAATGATTGTTAAAATATATTTAAAATAAAATAATGCTTTTTGAATGACTAAGATGAGTTTCAACATATGGCGGGTACTTTCCGTTTCTGATTATAATTGTTTTTCGGAATTAAAAGCTTATTTAAGACATTTATTTCTGCTGTACAGTATATGCATTGCGATACGTGCATCACGATCGATACAAACTTAGAGACCTTTCAAGCGGCTTGCACGAGGCTGCAGGATTCGCGAACCGAAAAAACACGGGTTGATGAGCATGGAGAGGACTTTAAGTCGGTGAGAATGGGAAGTTGGAAGTGATCCAATGCGAAGGTAATCGGTAGTCGCGGATTTCGTGTAAATAGTAAAAACTCCTCGAGTTGGAACCGGACCAATAGCATCGATACTGTGCCGTAACTTCCTCTTACGGCCAAATAACAAGTAGCCTGTAAAATTGAAGCATTCAATTTTACAAGTCGCGGCCTCGAAGCCGTCGAGTTCAATAGCGAACGGTTCGCTGGAAAAACCAGTATAACGTGCCGCTGCCTCTCGAATCTGTTTAGAAATTTAGTAACTTCCGCGCGCAAAAGAAATACAGTAGGCATGTACATTTAGAAGTAAAGGAACAATTTATTTGTACTTGTCGCAGCAACTCAAGAATATTTCATACTTATATTTCAAAATTTATATTTAATGCACATGTAAAAAATAAAAAAAATTGAAAAAAATTGAAAAAGTTATGATAGGTAACAGCTTTTCTCGAATTTATTTTCGAAAAAATCAAATTTGAATTTATTATTAAAGATATATGGGTCTCATATGAAAACATTACCAAATATGTAAAAATTTCATAGAATATTTTAGTATTACGTTTAAGTATTTGTGTCAAATTTGAGCACAATTCACTTATTGGTTTAAAAGTTAATTTTTTGTTTATTCTTGATTTTTATGTAAAATTGCATTTTGCAGTACTTGATGAGAAAGTAACATTACCCATTAAATCAAAATTTTTACATATACTAATAAAACTCTAATAAATATTTGTGTAAAAATTCATTTAGATCTATTTACACTCGTTTAAAAGTTTTTTTTATTTAAAACTACAACAAAATATAGTAATTTTCGCTGCAAAAACCAATATAAATCAAATTTTCCATTGCTATTTTCTCTTTGCAGCTAGTTTTAGGGTCAACATTAGGGCATTTGCGACCAAAATTTTTTATTGCTGATTAGGAAAAAAAAGAAACTTAGAGAAGCTTATAGTTTTTAAATTTCGAAAAAAACTTTTAGTTCGTATTGTATTGCCAAAATATCCTTAAAATAAATAGCTTGAGAATCTGCAATACTCTATAGCTCTTTATAAAATATAAAATTGTTGCATTATGCTTCTTTGAAATTAAACTTGAAATTTTAAGCTCATCATATAAGATTTCTCTTTCTCTGTTTATAAGAACTTACACAATCATGTTTAAAGATAGAGGGTACTCTCCCAGATAATGCTCAATTTTCTACTAGAATCAACGACATAACGTAATGGAAAGGAACAATCCTCTCGACGAAGAGAGGCGAAGAACAGAGATTAATTTTCAATATTCTCATCCAGACGTGAAGTACGACGAGAAAACAAATCTCTGAGACGCCGTCGCGGGTGTTACGAAGGGAAGAGTGGTTTGATCTGATTCCATGGCTAGGGGGTAAGATGGGGGAACTGAAGATGGTTTTACTTAAGAAGCTTCCGGCCCACCTTACTTCACTTAGCCGCGCGCTGGATGCGGTTGGAGTTTCAAGTAAACATCCGGCTGGGCCACTTCCTTCGGGAACGAAACTACAGCATATCTGATTTTCTAACTGATCATGCTCCAATAACTTTCATCCCCCTAGAAGTTGCGGGTCTCTGTATTCCTGTGCGAATCACAATCCGAGTTTGAATGATAGCGATAAACTGCAACGAATATTACAAAGACCGCACGTCAAATTTCCATTTCTTGAAATAAAATCTTAAACATTTAAACAGTTAGACAAATCGATCTAAATAATTTGTATTAACAAAAATAATAACTTAAATGTTGAAAAAATAATTATATTATTTTGATTACTAAATTATCTTTTCAAAATTCAAAATTATGACTTTTATACAGTAGAAGGCTGAGAAGAAAAAAAGATAAAAAAAGAGAGAGAATGAGATCAAATCGAGAGATAAAATCGTTTCAAAGCCGTTCAGACACATATATTTTTGAAATGGTCAATGTTTCTTTCGTTTAACGTGTGTCTCAGGATATAATTACACACAATCATTGTTATATTAATAATTTAACGTAACCACCGAGCCGATTTGGCATTCAGTGGACCGTCCTACGAGATTCGAGAGGCGCGTATAAACGCGTGTGCTTCGCACACAATACCCTCTTCCTCTCTCGTGTGTCTCATTCTCTCTCACGGCAATTTTAATGCGCGCATTCATCACGCGGACCAACAACATGGCACCGCGGAGACAGTGTGAGTGCGAGAGCAGGAGCAACGGAATAAATTCGGCAAACTCTGATGCGGCATAAACGGCGCTTCGCCCCCGATGACCGGACGCCCACTATTTAAACGGGAGCATTATTCACCCGCAGCGCGATCCTTCCCTCCTTCGTCCCCGCCCAGAGTTAGCCCCAGTGCGCCATTTTTGCGGCCCCCCCAACAAATTTACGCGAATTTACATCGGTAGATGTCCAACGTTCTCGAACACGCACTCTCCGAGCGTGACGTCTATTACGGTTTCCGGACCGGACTGCCACCGTTGTGATAGGCCGACTCCGTCCAAGCGGATTCGAATCTGTTATTTGAAAAAATGCGCACAGCGATATATGAGGTTTTTTTTTTTTTTCAAATGGGAGCACACTTTTCCGCGCGACAGCGCCAAGTTTTACGCCGCGATACTCGGATGGAGAGTTTCCAAGTGCATTTTCCGCAGAGAAGTAAGAAAAAAAGAATTTATAGGATATATCCTATATATGGATCAAGTTGAAAGAAGAAAGAATAATATAACCGCGTCAGTAGTAGCCTGCCTTGCAGAATTATGAGCGGGTTTAAAATATGTTTCCGCGCAGCGGGAAATACGCTTGATTTAATACATCTACCTACCTATATCGCGAAAGAGAGTATCGGGAGGTATAACTGTTATACATAGCGACGTTTTGCTTGCGTCGTACGGCTTCTCATACGGCTGCGATTTTTATGACCTTCGCAAACGCAGAAATCTTTTAGCCATTCGCATTAGAGTCGATGCGTGCAGGCCGGTGTAATTTCCGGCACGCAAACAGATCTGCTTGCCTTTCGGTTATTGATATCTGAACGGATGAGACTTAATGTGAAACATGCTCGGGTCTTTGCACGTATGAAACGAAACCATTCGATCTTACATCCGGTGCTGAAAGCAGCGGAAATCGAGACTCGAAAAAATTATGAGAAAGAAAACTCGATAATGATTTGAGAAAGAATGTACAGCTTTGTTTTGCATTTTGCATAACGTCAATGGAATAAATAAATTAAAAGAATTTCATTTAACATTTATTATATTTCATTATATCGAATATGATGTATACTGGATATAATGTAATGTATCTTATAATGTATCTTATATGTATAATATATTATTTCATATAATAAAGAATTAATATTAAATATATGTAAAATTATGTAAAAATAAAAGCGACTAATTAATGATTTAGTATTATAAATCCGATTGCTTGTTAAATTTCTAATTTACTGGGATTGAAATTTCATTTTCTATTTTGATGCTGTCATTCATTATAGGAAATTTACATATGGTATATGTAAATAATGTAATTGATTTCGGAATCGCCGAAATAGGTGGTCGATGTCTAGCCTCTAGTAATAATTAATAATATCTATAAATTTAGGCATTAACAAGAATAAAAGTAGTAATACATTTAAAAAACTATTATTTTTTATAGAACATGTTTTAAAAAATGCAACTCAATAAACAAACATCTTTCTTTCGTCTATACTTTGAAGAAATAGACGAAAAGAAAGTGTCAAAATTTATGACCTATATTTGAAAGTGTCAACATTTATCACTGAGATGATACACTGAGAGAATATTTGATGGAATCAACCAAAGTTTGAACAAATAGTGATTAAATGAATTTTATAGTAATAATTATTAAATATATAATTGTTTTGACCAAACAATTTGTAGCCTTAATCAAATAATTATTTTCATACAACAAATTACAAAAAGTTTTGTTAAATGTAACTAAGTTTTTGGTACCAGTAACTATAAAATTCATTTGATCACTATTCTACCAAACGATTTATCTCAGTGTACAAGGACTCGATATCATATTCATGCATCCACAAGTTTCGCACCTAATTATTTCTAATTAATCATCCAATGTGTGTTCCTCTTTGTGTAACAAAATTTCATTAACGAATATCGACGAAACGAGATTTATACCGTGCTGCAATGTACGATTGGATTCGACGTCTATCGCGCATCAACGAACGGTGAATTCCATGTAATGAAATGTCAGTGAAACTCGATTTCAAACGCTTGATGCAGTTGTAACGGTACGTTCCGCGGAACGAGACGCTGCGCTGCGCTTCTAATGAACCGCGTTTCATACGATAATCGCATGTGTAGCGCGCGATTCGATCGAACGACCTGTGCGCGCGATACGATAAACGCCGTTTGGCGTTTCGTTTCACGCTGCCGACAATTTTTCGTTACAACACGACACGCCGGCGCGCATCGCCGCGCCGCACCGCCGTTGCAACGCGTTAACGGGCCGTTGCGCGTTTCCGGCGCGCATTCGCTGGGGCAACGCGTTAACCATTAGCGCGGCCGCCCCGAAACGTTAATCGAATTCCGACAGGTATAGCGTGCCCGGCAACGCGGCCTGACGAAGCTGGCGCACGTAATACATTGATCAGGTTAATCGACGCTTCAGTTGGTCGGAACCGCGCTATTCGGATTTTGATACTCGATCGTCGACTACGTACGAGATAGCTATCGCTGTACTTTCAACTGCGCGATTTCGTTCTTTCACTTTTTACTTTTTCAGTTTTAGATGTTGTTGATCCATCACACACAATATGCATTTAAATTTACGTATTAGAAAATATTATATAGAGGAAAAGAATATAAATTTAAAAATTGGAATGAGTGATGAAGCGTATGACGCAAAAAACGAGAAAAAGCTAACAACATGTACACATTGTTTATCCCAATTATTTTACTTTTCTTTAATATATTCTCTTAATATTATTGATTGTTATGATAAATTATCGTATACTTGGTCGAATTGGCTAAGATGATAGCACAGAAGGTCCAAATCCAAATTCTGACCGAGATATTTCTCGCAACAAATTCTTTACAGCTTTTCGAGAAGATAGGGAATCTTATAATGCTTGTTATCATCAGTATTATTAAATTAATTATCAATTTAATGATATTATTATTCTGCTTCAATTTAAGAGATGAGTTTCAAGATCGAAAGTAACGGTACGCAGTTCGAAGAATTAGAAAATATATATGAAATCACATAAAAATATAATAATAATAATATTATTTAGGCACTAAGATCTTGTTATGACTGCTATGGGCCTTTTCTCGGTTTTAATATAAATTTATACAATTATTCTTCAATAATAAAATAGAAGATAAAAAAATAAAATAAAAATTCCAAACTTACGAGTACGTACTTTCCGAAATGTTCTATATTAAATTCTATTTTCCTTATAAATTTAATAAGTAAATACTTAAAAATGCAATTCACTAAACGAATATCTTTCGTTTTCAATTTGAAGAACCTGTGCTTGAAAGTGTCGACATTATTTTACAACATTCGAGATGTGAGAATTTATTTTCAAACGCAGCGCGTTATTGATCTTTATCGTTACTGTGTATAATTGGTCGACATATATATGCATATACGCACATGTAACAATCTCGTTGCGTGTACGATTTCATCGAATGAACCGATGGATGAGACTAGGCGGCAGAGCGTATAATACCATTATGGGAAATCGAAACGTGTTTATGGAATGTGGTTGTCCGTAAATACTATATAATATGCGTTCATGTAACCTTGCGGAAGGTGCTTTTCAGAGATTAATAATAGCCTTCGTCGGTGCGTACACCGCGATATATGATTGCAACCGAAATATTGATCTCGCCGAAAATGTTTGTCCGCAAGTAACATTTCATAATATGCATCTATGTCCCACAACGTAATTGTAGTTAATAGTATACTGGTCTAAATAAAAAATTTATTTCAATCGTGTAACACATTATGAAAAAAAAATGACAGGTTATTTGTCTTCAAGATTTCATGAAGATGCAATCTTTAAAACTTCGAAATCGTATTTTCTTTTAAGTAAAATGTTTACTAATAAACTAATATTGACGCGATAAAATAAAAAACAGCAACTTTTCAAATGGTTTCTGTAATATTTTGAGATAAATATTAAACTAAAATTAAATAAAAATTTTTTCGCTTGCATTTGTTTATAATAATAAAGTAATAAAATTTATCTTATTTATTTTCTAAATTGATTCAGCGATTCAAGAAATTGTCGGCAAGTAAACGCAATCCGTGTTGGAAACGCCGAGTCTACAGTTACTGCTTCAAATAATACATCCTGTACCAGCTCCCGCACACAGCTTCTACTAATGGAGGGATAAAACCGCGTGTTTCTCCCTCGAATTAAAGCGGACGGGGAGGGAAGGGAGAGAAGGAGAATCCTCTCTTCGTTTCCCGATAGAGAGCCCGGCATTACCGTTACAATGAGATTCCGTTACCGGCGCCGGAAGTACGTCGGGAGAGAGTTCCGCGACACGCAAACGGCCGCGGAAACAAAGCGCGCGGCGCGATCTTGGTTATTTCATACCTAAACCTAAACGCCGGCCGTACGGAGGAGACGTCTCAATGCCGGACGGCATTATGGTCGCTTCTGCCTGCCTGCCTGCCTGCCTGCCTGCCGTGCGGCGCTATCGCCGGGCCAGAAACCAGCAATAATTCATTGTCCATTGCGCCGCACGGTGGTGGCGAGTCGGGTGTACTGATGATTTCCTTCCGGCGTTATGGGCCTTGCTTCTGCCCGGCACCGCTCTGTCGACTCCCGTCGACGTAGGAGCGGACGGCTCTTGATGGATATTGTAGGGTGCCTGCCATTGCGATGATGCATCATCGTGGATGATTTAGCGCAGCCTAACGCGTCCGCCCGCTATTTGGCACCCCCCGCGCGTGCTAATCACCGCGCAATTCTACCGTGGTTTCAAGGAATCTATAGTTTCTAAAAGGCTAATGCTATCCTTTGAAGGATAGCACTTCCCGTCACTACGAGGAAAATTCGAACGCGAGCACATTGAGTGAGGAAGCCTTAAAACCCTTTCGGAAAAGTAACACGGAGATTCCTCCAGTTCTTAAACAAGTATTCTTATTTCTCTTTATTTCAAAGCGCTTCACTTGCTATTTTTACATGTAACATTTCTGCAAATGTACATTGAGGGAAAAATTACTAAATTTTAATAAACATTTATTCGAATAGTACTAATGAAATATTTACTATGTAATGTACTAAATGTAAATATATATATTTTATATTTATTTCGTATAAGAACCACTAATTTAATTTAATTTTCTTTTCTTTCTTATAAAGTAAATATTTATGTACTGTAAGTAAATAGTTTATTAATACTGTTGGAATAAATATTTATTAAAATTTAGGAATTTTTCTCTCGATGTATTATATATCAGACACTTTAATGTCACTCGCGTCATTAATGTAATGAAATTTAATTGAATATTAATAGATAGGAGCTAGAGGAGCTCCAAAATGATCAGATTATTGCATGGGTCAAGCATGTGCTGACATTACGTCAACGTCTAGACGCTTGTCTAAGGTAACTGTAGACGTCTATGGCGAATACAGTCACGATATAAATTCTCGCTGATCGACTGGCTTCCTCCTCGACGGATAATCCATCAAAACTCGCTGGACGATTCGCATTGAGCTATTCGGTCGGCAGTTCTTGGCACGAGAAGTTTTCCCCGCGCTTTCGTCACTTTCGTCATCCTCGTCGCTGTCTCCGTCTTCCTCGACGATATCACCCACTTCGGGATTTCTCGAGTGCCGGGTGATGGAACGCCGTTTTAAAACCTCGAATCACTCGAACGAGCAAGCTAAAAGGATTTCGATAGAGGCATTGACAAAAAAAGAAGATAAAAAGGACGAAGAGGAGATAGGATGTGCGAGAAGAAAATGGGACTGGAAAGTCGCGATAGAGATCGGCGTTCAACCTGCGACTCTGAAGATGCAGATGATTACGACAGCTCATGTGAAATCTCTCGCCGAAGGTTTCGGCTGTATGATGAAAATATACAAGGAGTTCCCGTTGACATAAATTGAATGACATGAACCGAAAGAAATCCTCAGAGTTATTGTGTCATATAAATGGAACATAAAAAGAGACGGTACGCGGTACAGTAAATTTATAACTGTTATTTATGGAAATAATAGAATAGAAAGATAAAAGAAGATGAGCAAAAGAAAACGATCAGCAAGAGTAAACCTTTTCTATTTCGATGTAAATGTATCCCGAGGTACTCCCCCCTCTCCCGTCGGGTTTTTCAATTCTTTCCCGTTCTCGAAACCAACGATTCTGGATGGTCCGGTAAAACACACGATGATATACGTTTGTATGTCAAATGGGTATGATTAATAAATGTGATTTAATGCACGGTGCTAAGCAAAATGTAGATCAAATGCAGATAGGACGCCCGACGCTCGAGGGACGAACGTGAAGCATTCGATCGAAATATAAAATACAATAAATCGAAAGAATCTCAATAAAGTGAAGCGCACAGATATAATTCCCGTAACGCAACGAGTATTTCTCCTACCGTAAATCTAGGAAAGTGAAGAATCCAGACATTTGTCTCGTCATCTCTCGACACGGTATCGCGCTGAAGCATAATCGAAAGTAACACGTCGCGTCATGTATAGAAACAGATGTCAATCCTGACTTCAATAAATTGCGCGTCGCGATATCAATCATTAAGATGGCACGAGGAAAGGCGGTCAGAAGGCGAAAAAGAGGGGTGCGCGGATGAATAGTTCGATAATGCATTCGGCCGAGCGGCCACGGGGGAAATTTGTTTGCCATTCACTCGTGCGAGAGCGACGCGCAGATGTTACATCGT
>QKQZ01054704.1:0-17439 GCA_003595255.1 Solenopsis fugax | reverse complement strand
ACCGTCGTTCCGCGCCCTCCGGGCGCACCCCCGCCGACCGCCGCCGGCACGGGGATGATGACGATTGAGCGGCGAGAATGTGCGGCACCAGCTCTCACCGAGTGAACCTCGGAATCTGGAGCTGCTCGCCTCGGGGCTGAAATTGCATGGAAAATTGCGATTAGATTTGAAATCGTGTCCCCGGCTGCGCTTTCAAAGGTCGCGGGAATTATCGCCTGAAGATCATTGTTATGGCTTTCTTTTTCCAAGTAAAGCTTTATTATAATGCTAGGTCAAGGGAAAAAAAGCTTATACATATTTTATATTTTATACAGAACTTTATATCTGTGCACGATTATATTCCGCAGGCGCATTTTGCCACTTCACGTGTGCGCAAACCTTCCATTCGAAAGCATTTCAAATAAAACTTCTTTTGTTCATTACAGCTCAATAAAAACTATTTTAATTGCAGCATTAAAAATTCTTCAAAGTTAAAGCTAAATCTGGGATAAAGTGAATTTTTCGTTGCCTCAAAAGATTTTTGCTAAATTCTAAAGTTAAAAATTTTCTTTGCAGTTAGAAAAAATACGTTTCATGAAAAAAAGTGTACGAGAACTTTAATAGATAAAAAAATGGTTTGTAACCGTTTTTGTCAATTTAACAAATCTCTTGCTGAAATCAATTACACCCTTTAGTCATACTTACGTAAATTTTCAGAGTAGGCAGGATGTGTAAATCGAAAATCACAACAACTTCGTACAAACACGTCGCGTTTCTTCGAACTTCACTTCCGATTGGGCGACTGGACTCCAAGGAACGGGACATGCACATGACGTGCTCGAAGCGTCGTGCAAAATTTAAAACTACGACGTTTCGATATTAGGATCGACGTTATTACGATGTCGAAGGCCTGGTAAATTAATGAACGCGCATACAGCACCGTTCTCCGAGTTTAACAGTGACACGCGGACTGTCGGACTGAACTCGGACAGACCGCGGGCTCCCACTAACTACCCTGTTCCCACCCCTTCCTTTCCGCCCCGCAATCGCCTCACTGCTTTTTCTTCTTCTACATGTATCTTCTTTTGTCTCTAAACTTCCCCGCGTGTTTAAACAACCGTAACATATCGCAATGCAAAATCTGTCTCCACTAGAAATTTAATTACTGAAACCTGATTATAAAAATTTAATTAATCGGTAAACCTATCGCATTCCCGCTTCACCTCACGCAAGTCTGAAGACGACCTTCGAGCAAACTCTAATTATCTTAATCGATCAATTTCTGAAATAATATTGTAACGTGAATAAAGTCATCAGTTTTTGCTGTTTCACATTTGTAAAGCGAGATTAGAGATCAGGGACAACGAATTATATATGATTAGAAACTTTATCGTAAGTAATTACGTCGATTGAATTGATCGTCGACTAAGAAGTTAATTTAGTCGAAATTATATTTAAACGAAATTACTTTATAACAAAGGTAATAAGACCACACACAAAAAAATATCAATTCTACTGCTATTAAAACAAATGATTACACAATTTACTTTTTATAAATAAGTAAAATGGTTATCTTTAACAAAAAATATTTTCTTGATGATTATCTTAAAATATACTCAACACAAATAGAAAAACTTATTATTATATATTAAGAAACAGAATTTATACTCTTTCGAAGAATATTATAAAATTTTATCAAAGAAAAGTCAGAATAGGAAGTAAATCGATTATTTGTTTTCTTACTTGATATTTTCTTGATTGAAACATTAGGATTTAGAATATATTTTGAATAAATTTGATACCTACAATGATCTTATGATAAATTTGTAAATATATAAATTTATATTTTTTTTTGTGTATACGTAGATGTGTTTATTTTAAATAAATATTACTTGCTTTAAATAAGTAATAAATGTATTTTAGGACTAATATCAAAAAAATGTTCTTTGTAAGAGTAACCGTACTTAAAAGAGAAAACCAAAATTGAGTAATCGCTTTTTTTGAGTACTAGAATAATATTTTTCTGCGTGCACAGAGAAACGATGACAGGAAGAAGCTGGATTGTAGCATTAAAGGTACATTAGATAAAAACGATGCCAGCCAAAAAATACAGATTTTATTCATCCACCTATAACGTATACACAATAAAGTTGGTTAAATCCATTTCAACTGCAAGATATATGTAATGAGACGTACATATATAAAATATACAGGGCGGAACAACACTCTCGTCTTCGTGTCTCAGTTTATCTCTGCGGTTATCGAAAAGCGCCTTGAACAATAGAGATCGTCTAGGTCGCAAAATTAGACGTCTCACTCTGTATATAAGATATATGTGAGAGATATGTATATATGTATACGCAAGGTGTCCCGTCGCGATTGCGTAACAGCGAACTCTTTGAATAATTCGAAAACGGGGAGATCTCAATGCGTGAAGTTACGCTTCTACGATGAAGCGATGAGAGCTAACTCGTACTTTAGTCACCACGTTCGGCTAGCTTCGATCGCTTCCCCATTTCAAAAGCTTCGGCATTTCCACATTGAGATGCGCGTCTTGAAATTATTTCGGAAAAGCTGCCCTTCCCAGGGACAACCTACACGTACATACCCATACACATGTACACATATCTTATTTATATATGCATTTATATTCATATAATTTAATGTAATGTTCAAACTCTCTGATCGCTACGTTTCTAAGGTACATCATCTACACATGCGGATTTTTTAGCATCCGTATTTCGCGTTTTCGTGTCCCTCGCGGACATCCTCGCGTGTCCCTGTCGTTCCCATTAAACTGTACAAATAAAAATAGATTAAATTACATTCACTATTGCACACGCCGCTGCAAAACGTCAAATAAATACAATACTTTCTCGGCAACGTATTAATTTAATAAGTAGACAATTAGAAAAAAGAAGAGAGAAGAGAGAGATACGGCTAAGACCTTTTCTAAATCAAATTTGCCAAAATTAAATAATGAAATAATTCGACAGAAGGAAGAAGATGTTGAGTCGTTAAAAAATAATTTCGTAAGTAATCACTTCCTTTGGTAAACTCGATCCGCCTGAGTCGGCGAATTTATTAAATTAAAAATAAATTAAGATACATATTATCGGTGGACACGAGTGATCGAGCCGCGAGGACGACGGTGATTGCACGAAACTCTTGTTCCCGGGATACTCTTTCGCAGGCGCTATCGATTCGATAACGCCCGTTAAACGCTAAAATGCCACGAGTTTACCGCTCAGAAGAGTAATTTTTATTCCGCTATTGGAGTAATACATAGTAAATTTCCTTTCTTATTCATCTTGTTCCCCTAATCGTCAAGTTTCGATGGTCGACTTGAGAACTCTTCGGAAAGCTGTCAACGCGGACACACAATTTCAACAAAATGATAACTCTTTGCTCGTAAGCGTAGCACTAATAACAATAATAATAACATTTATTAAAAATAATAGGTCATAAACATCGGATTGATTACAGCGGCGATTATAACATTATAGATACTTTTTTTAATCACCGCCCACGCGTGAATTAATTTTTATCGCAATTCCTTCCGCTAGATGCTCTACCTTTACTATAACGAAGACTCGTTCAAAGACACATCAAAAAATGATAATAAATAGTTAATTTTATAAAAGATACACTTCATTTAATCAGAATTTCCCAGAAAGGTACAAACTATCCTTTTATTTCAGCTAGATGCTAATGGTATTTAATTTTTCTTCGGTAACGGGCGTTTAGAAAAAATGCTGAGGTGCTGAAAACTGTATAAAAGATACGTAGATTCTTAACGCGCGATACAAACTTTGTCATAAATGATATGACATGTGTAATTATATATATATATATATATATATATATATTTGACATCATAATTATAGAGAGTGATTCGGCAAACGTGACTACAATGAAAAGTACCGAGGCTTGGCTTCTCTGCGATGATTCTGCGAATGCGAATATAAGTCAACGCGCGCTGGAGTAACGAATGGCGATATAGATATTGGCACGGGCGCGCAACCGAATCTGAAAAAAATCCAAGACACATTCCCCATGCTGCGCGGCGCGAAAATCAAGAAAGCGGAAAGGGAGCGCTCGCGTAAACATCTTCCGATCGGAATATTCCCATTTGCTTCGCTAAAATCGGCGATAATCGCGTGGACCGTGGTCATCGATATCGTTAGATCGCGCTGAATCTCCGCTCCTCGTGGGCCTTCTTGACAATCGCCAGCTTGGAGTGAGGGTCCGCCGTCGATAGTCCCGTGTATGGTGGTTCCCTGGTACCGTGGAGCATCAGCGTCCATTCTTTCAGCCATCCGTGCTGAGGCTTTTGAGTGTTGAAGCTCACCTAGAGGACCGCCGATGTTCAGATCAGAGTTGCCAGAAATTTGGGGGATTTTTCCCCAAATTTGGGCTTTGTTAATCATTATTATTATGAAATATTATTATTATTATGAAAATTTTATAGATCTTTATATTTTCCTCCCTTAAAGATTCCCCTAATCTTTCTATCCATTCAAAAAATTTCCTACGATAATAAAACCTAGATTTGGAGGAAAATCCACCATCTTGATAACTCTGGTTCACATCGAGTTATACTTTCGCATGGGCAGATGTACAAGTACGAAAGTAACGAAATTCGAGTGAGAGAAGACACGTGCGAACGAAATTTACCTCTAGCAACCAAGTTCCCTGAGGGTATTCTCCCCACGTGTGCGTTGTCATGAATGGCCACTTCGTGAACCCGTCCCTGTGATCGTCATCGTTTACTCTGCGACTCAAGATCATAGATCTGAAAATTACGGGGATTTATTTATATAGGACCGATTGGATAAAAAGGGAACGACTCATCAGGGGAATAAAAGAAGAAAAGTATGAGTTTGATGTTAGTTATTGAAGGGCTAAAGTACGGCCCTTAACGAAAAGAGTTTCGATAAGCTGTGTCAATAATTAATGATATTGATACAGTAATCAATTTATTGAAACACTTTTCCTTAAGGGGAAAAGTTGAACTACACGTAGATGAGAAAGAGTTGAAGAAAGTGTTGAAGATATCGCACGTTCTTGGGCTCGTATTAATTTTTATAGCTTGTAACGAACGAGCGAAATGAATTTTATCTTTTCATTTTACTCCGATGAAAGGTTCAGATCAGAAATATGACGTCTATCGTACCTGGTACCCATCGGGGACGTGAGGAACAGCTCGAGATCACCTCGCCGGGTTGCATTTACGGAAATGACGGCTTGCACGTGCTCCAAATAATTGACGGCGTACTCCGTGCCGGCGCACGCGTCGGTTTTAATCTTCACGAGAATGGATCGATCGCTCGTGACTTTCCTGAAAGATAAAACGGCTCAAGGAAACGGATTGAGTTTAAGGGAAAAAGAATCGATTCCTAATCGCTCGGGGAACCTGTCGTTAACATCGCGGAAACGTTTGGTTTATCATCTTGATCGCGTTCAGATCGGTTCAAATCGATCGTTTCTGATCGTCCAACTCATTGACAAACGGCTACTTACTGCTTTTCGAACGTGGAACCAGCCTCGCAGTGATATCTCGGCGGTACCGTCTTCCACTTTTTAGCTAGGGCTACCATAGCGCCCGCGTCCAAGACGCCGTACCCGAAAAGATGATTGAATTCGAGCCCAACGCCGTTCATGGTCCAATGAAATCTATCCTTCGCGTCGAACAGAGAATTTCTTTTCGAAGTTAGGACGGTCAAGTGTTGAATGTCTCTCCAGGTCAGTTTCGGGCTAGAGAAATAATGAAAGCTCTTACAACTCTCAGCACTAAGTTAACAGCGTTAGAGAAAACTTTTTGTTAGTCCGTATGTGTCATTGACAGTTTGATGGCACTCACATAAAATTTTTCCAAGACTTACGCACGCAGTAAATTTGCGAAAAACATTATCGATTGTATAAGAATATTAATATAAACGTTAAAATACATGGAAATTCTTTACGCTTTTTATATTCAATAATTAAATTAATAGTTTAATTATAAATTCAATAATTAATATTATATTCTGTGCCAATGTTAATAAAGATATGCTTAAAAAAAAGAAAACACACTTACTTGGCTTCAAGAGCAAGCGCGAACACTCCCGCGGCTTCCGGTGCAGCGGCGGATGTCCCGCTGTGAGTCGTCGTGCATTTTCCATACAAATCTGTAGTAGCCTGTAAGAAAATAAATAAAAATAAATAAATAAAAATAAATAAACTCTATGTATACATATAAAATAAAATGTTTTTTTTGGAGAGATAATCTTTTTAGAAATAAATGACTCAAGAGTGTATTTTCTCTATTCGGTGATGTGGTAAATAAAATAATCCTTGTGTACCAACGCTCCTCTCTTCAAACAAAATCGTCCCCGAGGGAATTGGATAATCCTCTCACTGACCCTTGACAATATCACTCACCACCCCCGTATTAGGATCTTTGGCACCGTTGCTAAAGGTGGAAGCCAACGTGCTAGAGCAGCTCTCGTCGTAATGCGCATTCTGCCCATCGTTGATAGCACTGTTGATGCTGATGGTCCACATACTCGCGGCGTATCCATCACAATTACAGTCGTCCTCCTCTCCGCCGTCCCCAGACGCCCAGACGTAGATATTGCCCAATCCGTTCCTGCCCTAATGGCAACGCACGAGCAAAGCGATATGAATCGCGCGTCCAACGTAATCTTTTTTTTTTTCTTTCAATGCTTTTTTTTCAAAAACAGACTAAAAATTAAATGTCACAATCTTCGGGACACTCATTCGTGAATAATATTGGTTCGTCAGCAATTTAGAAGAAGAGTTGAAAGAAAATTGAATTGAAAGAGAGAGTAATCTTTATTTATTCGTCATTAGTGTCATAGTCTCTTCTGATTTGATTTCATTCAAGAATTGATAGCAAAAAGCTTTCGGATAATGATTTTATCCCGTTAAAGGTGATCCCAGCAAACAAAAATGAATTGAAATGGATGGAAATGAGTTTATTTCAACATTTTCAAATTCGCACTTCAGATTTTTCGAATCTATTTGAATCCAAAAATAATATACTGGAGACATGAATTCGTCTGAATTGAAAATGAATAGCTCATTTCGTATTTAAATTCATGTGAATCCATTTGAATTAAAAAATACTCTGGGACTTTAAAGCGCAAACTTGGATAAAATTAAAATAAATTACAATTTTCAATTCATTTAAATTTGTTTTCATTTGCTGGGATTCTATTAATCAGTGATTCTATTAATCACTGTAATAGTCTCGTACGTGCGAGTAATTATGCAGGTTGTACCTCATTAACGCCGCGCACGATGGCCCTCATGGTAGCGTTTCGCGGCCCGTCCACCGTCTTCCCGTCGTCCGTGGGTCCCCAGGAGGCGCTGTAAATGTCTATGAGATGGGGTTCGTGGCCCATGCTGTTCGCCTCGATCAGATCGGTCATGTAGGGCTGGTCCAGCATCCGGATCCCGGCGATCATCGAGTCGTACGCCACCCCGACGCCGCACACCTCGTTGTCTCGCGCGGCCGCTACCTCCCCGGCGCACCTCGTGCCGTGGCTTCCCGTGACAAAAGACCGTTAAAGCTTTAGATTTCCTGGGTTCTGGTTATTATCGGCGCGGAGAGAGGTTTGCCGATTCACGCGCGGATGTAGGACGCGCCTTTGTTTTACTTTCAAACACGAGTTCGCCTTTGTCTCCACGCCCTCGGGTGAGAGACGCCCGCTTCACCCTCACCCCGACTAGTTTATCTACTTCTTTGACTCCGGCTTGATTAACTTTTCCTCCTTCTATTCTCCCTCGAGAGCGTAATTCTCTCCTTAAATGTAAGTTATATGCCCTTACCTGTTAAACCAGTCGTCGGTGTACCTCGGGTACGGAAAAGGGTCGTTACTGCTGAAATCGTAAGAGGCTTTCGCGTTCTGAAAAGAGAACGTCGACTTTAGTGACCTATAAATTAATTAATTCAAGTAATATTAATAATAAGTAAGTATTTACAGTTTCGTTCAGGATACACGGAATTGGTACTGAATTATACGCTGCTCTTAAGGAGCATGTTTTACGTCTCGAAGCATTGCTAAAAATATAAAAATTCCACAGATTTTTCTATCATCACGTTTGAGTATCTGTATATAAAATTTGAGCATAATTCTTTTATTTCAAAAATTATTTAATTTTTGTATGCTCTTAGTTCTTATGCAAAAAATCGCGTTTCGTAGAACTTATTTGACAGGAAAATAGCGTTTTGAATTAAATTAAATTTTTTACATATACTAATAAAAGTCTAATAAATTTTCATGCAAAGTTCATCTCAGGATATTCATGACCAAACTTTTTTATCATTAACTAGGAAAAAAAGATTAAACCTAAAAAGTCTGCAGTTAAATGTCAATAACTTTTAGCTATTAGAAAATCTCTTTAATTACGAAAATGATATGAAAGGGTATAGCTTGTAGTTGACAACAAAGCTTTGTCAACTATCGACTTTTAACACAGAGAACTAAAATCTGCAGATTTTCAACTCTCGTTCGAATACTGTAAGCGATTACTCTTCTCTACCCGCATTCAAAGACTCGTTCTCTCTGGGATTTGAAATTCCTGACGTACTTCTATGGAAGATGCGCCAAGAATGGCATTCGTGCGGAAGTATGGAGAGAATATTCGCGCGATCCTATTTACTATAACATACTTTAACATGCATTAAAATAAAGTTATATACTCGCAGATTTGTCGTGGCAAAAATATTATCTTGAAGTATGTTGAATGCATCATTTTCACGTTAATAAAGCGTTATAAACACGAAAGCTTTTTCATCGTCGTTTTAAGGGATACGGGATTGATTCATTAACTTCCATTAGACTGGTGCAAGAAGAGTTTATCGTATTTATTGAAATAAATTTGAAAATAAAATTGCAATCGTAAAGAATATTTTTATTAAAGTAGTCTTTACACCTTCACAAGATAATTGTTCTTTACTCTTATGAAATTTTTGATCGCAGATTTCATTTAAAATGGATTTTCAGTAAAAAAAATGAGAAACTCTTTTTACGCTGATATATTAACACAAATACTTAATACTCTGTACACGCGTCGGTTTTTAGTTTTAGTTTTCCTTCATGTTGGGTCACAACACTTCTGAATTAATTTTCATTACAATTTACAAGATTAAAACATTTTTAATGATTCTTACATATACTCTTACATTTCTACCAAGTATTGGTATAGTTGTTTATTAAAAAAAAATTATATAGATCATTGTAACTAATTACGGTGCTCTTAGCTTTTCGAAGAAAAGAAATTCGCAGGACAAAATTGTCGGATCGTGTGTACAGGGTATTGTATTAACAAACATTTATAATGAATATGCTTACGTAATTATATTTAAGATCTGGATGCATGTAATCAACACCTGTAATAGAACAGTGTCATTATTAATACATACATATGGATTTTGTGTCGGCGGTGTGACGTTATATGCGCTGCTACGTGCAACGCGTGTTGTATATCGTAAATAATAATTTCCACGAAAAGGGAAGCAATAAGGTAGAGTAAGAGGACGATGGTAAAATGGCAATTTTGCTCCCTTGTTAACGAAAAGCGGTCGGCATTTAAAAGACTCGACTGGACAATCTTATTATGCTGTCGTAGCTATATTCGTCAAAAATTATACAGCCACTACTCTGGAAAATACATTGCTCTCCTACATCTCTCTCTCGGTGAAACGAGAGAGCGAGCGTTGCGTAACTCTCGTGCTACCCTCTCGACGCGATATCGATTCAAAGCCCGCCAGTTCCCTCGAACTGCACTCGAGGGCGCGTGTAATTTAACGCCGTTTTGACTTCGAAACGGTCTGAAGATTCATCCGAGAGAAAGGAAAAAAAAAAATTAGGAGAGTGAGAACGAAATAAAATATTCTCTCACGTACCATCGTCCATTATAGCTGTCGTCACGTTCTTCCCTGTGACGCCCTGTGCCCAGGCAGCCTCAACGTTCAGATCCAGCTTCGGCTTGCCGCCGTTCTGTCCGACGTTCTTCAGATACCACTGGTACTTGAAGAAGGGATCTGTCGGGTCCTTGTTCGCGGGATTTTTAATTTCATGCAACGGCACAAGATTGTCCACGCTCAGGGGCTTGTAGCCCCTCTTCACTCTCCTGAAACCGGCCTGCTGTATCGCCGTGGCCACCTAAATTTAATTCGATCCCTTTTACGTCATCCTTCTTAAATACGAGAAGGAGAGGTACCGAACGTCTCTTACATTCAGAAAAAAAATTCTTGAAAAACTAAAGTATTTAGTCCGATACTTTCAATTAAATTGGGTTGATTCAACAATTATTGCACGAAAAAGGTACAGTTCATTCATCAATAAAATTTTTTATCAAGAATTAATTAGCCAATTCAATATTTAGTTGAATGTATCGGACTAAATATTTACTTAGTTTTTCGACAAATTTTTTGTTTTCAGTGTTAACCCCTCTTGCTCTATGACTACGTTTACACGGCCCGACTTACGCCGAAGTTATAACATCGATGTTATAAAACTAGCCAATCACGAGTATTCTTCAAAAGAATGGAAAGATTGTGATTAGCTAGTATCATAACATCAATGTTGTAACTTCGGCGTAAGTCGGGCCGTGTAAACGTAGTATATGTCGAGATGGATTTCCACGTGATTGCTTCGCGGCAATTCTCCGCATTGTTCTCCAAACGTTTGAAGCGATGCTTGATTACAGCGAGAAAAACGTTTTGAACTCTCGAAATAATACAAAACGGGGTTTCCCTAAATAAATATACAAACTAATCATAGTAGATCGCGAGCTAAATTAAGGATGAAATATTTAATCACTGCTCGTTTTCGACAAATAATTTGACGCGCAAAGGGACTTTTATATTCTAATTGTAAATATTACAAAGAAAATGATTTTTAGATGCACTCTCGTTTCCTAATAAACATATAAAAAAGACAAACTCTAAAATTGAAGCCATTTAATTAAATTAAAGATACAAATCGATTATTACACATTAAACATGCCAATTGAATTAAGAATGAAATATTTAATCACTACTCGCTCTCGACGAATAATTGAAGTGCAAAAGTTTAATGACTCTATATTCTCATTGTAAATATTACAAAAAAAAAAGAATTTTTAAATGCACTCTCGTTTTCTAATAAACATATAAAAAAGACAAACTCCAAGATTAAAGTCAATTAAATTAAGGGTATAAATCGATTATTACATTAACTTGCCAATTGAATTAAGAATGAAATTTTTAATCACTGCTCGTTTTCGACAAACAATTTAAAGTGCAAAAAGTTAATTACGACTTTATGTCGTAAATATTATAAAGAAAAGGCTTCTAGACCTTTATGTCCAGTTAACGCATAAAACTCATCCAAGTTTAATTCTTTTCAGCATGAAAAAATAAAACTATAACAATCTGACTCTCAGTCGGCTGTATTAGCATTTTGATAACTTCCATTTTTTCTTTACGGTGATAATTGTCACGTAGGCGCGACTTCGCAAGGGAAATGTTATCAACTTACCAGAGGGTCGACCTTTAATTTTCGCGTCTGCAACACAGACCGTTTGCTTCGGTGCGGCAAGGCTGTATGTACGAAATGATACTCCGTCTGGCTGCCCAATACCTTCAAAAGATTTTTTTACTTTTATTCCTTATCCCCCGATAAAGACGCGCACGAATCTTTTAATAAGTTCAATTCCTTTCGGAATAAATAAGTTCTGGCTCTTAAAACCAGTTAAACCAATATTTTAATAATTTCTTTTTCACTGTAAAAAAATATCTCGCGTACTTCACTAAAAAGAAAGAAATCTCCTTTTCCCTTATGTTATATTCTATTTCAGTGTGAAATTTCAGTTATATAATTTATAGAATTTACAGGATACAATTTATAGAAGGAAAACATATTTTATTTAGACATGTATGAATATAGTATTTAATTCTGTTCATTAATTTTACATTATTATGTAGTTTTTCACGGTTGCAAGTGTCTTTTATATATAAAGAAATGTAATAGTTAAATATAATGTTTATTTTATGTACATGTCATTTTATTTAGAGATATAAAATCCTCTTCTTTCTTTCCCTTTTCTTGACGAGAATACCATTTCGTTCGCTAAGGAGGATTGAGGAGAACCGAATGTACGAATGACGACACAATACTAATGCTCTAACACATATTGAAAATCTGAGAAAAACTTGATGCCGGAAGGAAAGAAAAGAGGCTTCTGAAAATGAAAAATTGTAAAAATTAAGAACGTCGCTTTTTTTATAATACGCGATGTTTCTAATCCAACACCCCCACAATGGACAGCAAATGAAGAAAGGTTAACGAGATAAAATAATTAGTTTCTTGAACTATAGTGAGTGAGAATTGTCTCGACTCGGACATTGTTTACGTAAATCCTCGTTGCAGCTTATGGTCATCAATCCGTGGGTATTGCAGTGGGAAAAAATGGGAACGGAAGTCAGGATTGTCAGGATTTTTCTCTTCATTCTGAAACAGAGAGCTCTCTCAGTTCTGCGCACAATTTTCCTTTTTTTTTTTTCATAAGCATTCGAATGTCATACGTGACTATTATTAATGTATTCTCGCGTCTCACGGCGAAATTAATGTTGCGATTAATCTGCGAAATGAAAGACAATGACAGCTGTTTGACAACTTGTTAAGCTGCAGGAGGATCCCCTTGATCGATTGCGTCAGACGACTATCTAAGCTTGTGTAATATAAAATCAGTCACTGCCATGCTCGGTAGAATTAATCGCATCGCGATGGAGGCGATCGATCAGGACGATAATTTAGCCTCCATGTTCCATGTCGGTTAATCGTACGAGACAGCCAGGAAACAGTTTTAATCGGAAGAAACTACGTCACTACGCCGATAAATAGAGCTTACAGAACATCAATTCCCTCCACATTGGTAAAGCCGCATCCGATACGTTTATCTAATGCCGTGTGGTCGATTTTCGATGATAAGCCGAAAACCTAATGATTCTATATAACAAGAAAACAAGTAGCTGAGAGTAAAACTCGTTTACACGAGAGAAAGTTGCGTCAGCAGATCGAAGAGTTTGCAATGTTTTTTTTTTATTCGTTATTTTAAATCAATAACGATAAAACCTCATGTCAACAACAATAAGAAAATATAAGGAAAAATGTGTACAATGTTGCATTAAGAGGAAGAGAAATAGATTTTTATTACCTTCATTTTATTTATTATTTATTCAACAATTTCATTTATTTTCTGGTTATTTTCTTGAATAGAGAATACCTCGTATTTTTTACTTGTATTATTTTATTTATACTTTGCAAGTCATTGTTGAGACAGCGATTACATCACAATAAAGCTTATGCAAATCTAAAGGCAACGTATAAATTTAAATTTGATATGCAATATCAATTTTCATTCGCACAAATTTTATTACAATATTGATCTAAAAAGAAAAACAAAGTATTGTAAATATTATGTATTAAAAATATTTTATGCCGCATTTTTTCACACTTGCATATTATTCAAGTGAAGCCATCTGATTATCTTCTCGATCGCGTCGTTAACTACTTCTTATACGTGCGCCTAGAAGTCACGTGCAATTTTTCAAACCAGCCACCCCATTTTCTCGGGTATTGATCTCGGAGTAACTTTATACCTCGTTCCGATGCAGACTAGGCTACCACAGTTCAATTAAACTTAGCCAACGGAGGCTTGCGTTAATCAAGTCTGATTTATTTATACGAGCTCCTGTATTAACGTAATAAAAAAAAGAGAATCTCAGTCTAAACATCTCTCGACGTAATCGCGTCGTAAAGAAAATCACAGTTAAACCGCGACTAACTTTATTCCCCTCATTTATACATTGCCATAAAATTTTTGTACGATATGCGCATCAGCGAGAAACTTGGGAGAGTAGAAAGAAAAGTTTCAGCCGTGAAGAAACATGGCGGTAGTCTTCATTTAAAGAACTTCCACTCGATAAGTCATGAAGGCGGCTCTTACAGCAAATCGAGGCTCTCTATAAATAATAGAGGCTCAAACAAATGTCTCGACCAACCCTCCTGCTCTCGCACCCCTCCTGCCGATTATTAACGAACTTACTCGCGCAACTCTTAGATTTTCTTCCCTTTACCGCTCGTAAACGTAAAGTGTACATCCACTCAACGGCGGAAAGGAAACGCGAAGGTGCTTTTGTGATCGAGTAAAACCGCGGTTTACCTTTTCCATCGCGGAAACAAAGTGTTCGAGGAGAAATGTTTAAGCTCGTCGTTTTCTCTTATCTCCGTAATATTCTTTTTATAGGAGAACTCGGTTGTCTGCGCTACCCTATGCTGAAGTGTTTCGAGAGGGTTGTTATACACAAAGATATTCGAACTTAGAAGTGTAATATAAACGTGTTTCAGTTGATAAAATATTCAGCTACAAAATGTTTCTCTACGCGACAAAATTAGGTTGAACGTTTTATAGGTCAAGATATGTATTTGTGTTAGAATGTAAACTGTACGTGGAGTTATTTAACGTATCTGGTGACACATATATGTGCCAAATCTTCAAAAATTCATATCTTCTACAAAAATGAAGATAGCAACTTCTTCCTGGACTCATTTTAAAGATAAAGAATAAGACCACAAAAAAATCAATACCCTTGGAAATTTCTCCCTTTGATCGTTTTTTGGGGTCACTGATTATGAATCTGTAATAAAACTTTCAAAATTCAATATGACTGATAAAATACTAAATTTTGTTACCTTTGAGTGATATTTTGATCCGTTATATTGAATCCGCCATTTGAAATTTTGAAATTTTGATTACAGATTTATAATCAGCGATTCTAAAAACCTCTAGCAAGATATGAATTAGATGCTAATTATTCCTAGAAGACAGTCAGGCACGAAATGATTAATTATAAAATATGTTATTATAAAAAGTATGATAATTGATAGAATTTCTAATTTTGTGTTAATTTCTAATTTTTCTAACACAAAAATTAATTACCAAAATGTAATATATTTTTTAAATATTATATTATACATTTAATTAATAATTAATAATAACTTTAATATTATGTTTTAGTAATTAAAGAACATCGCATAGTCTTCAACGTGCACCAAATGCGAGGAGGTAGCCTGAGAGCGACCGAATTTGCGGGTGGTTGCGGCGCGATCAGACCGCAATCAGTTGAATACATCAAACTGCGGACGGACGTGGCGTCGCAGAGTCGGTATACAAAATATTAAATATTTAATCCCTCGCGAGCGACAGAGCACGACAAGATTCGACCTCTCTCTCTTTTTCTTTTTAAAATTAAACTGGGCAAACTATTTAGAAATGCGCCGTCTCGTCCAGATCTCGACGAGAAGGATAACGATGCCGTGAATACGAAACGTTTCGATCGATTATTCCACTTAAAAATTTAAGTGCTGCCTCTGCTGCAAATATCCAAGACGTGTGCTATTCGCAGTTAGAGAAATAATTAACTGCTGGAAAATTTGCGATGGATATACGTTTGCTTACGCGTGTGTTTTAGCTTTTTATTTACAGGTTGTGAAAAAAAAGAGGACAAGATTTTTATATATTATCTTTTTATACAATAATTGACGTAAAAGCAGTAATTGAATTCAGGATTAAAAGCCGTGTGTTTAACGATTTTCCGTCGCTATAGAAATTGATCAATTTAGTATTAATTGTATTAATTGTTTATACGGAAAGAACAATTTTATTGAAATACAGATCTGAAAATAATCATGTTAAACCATTAAAAAATTTATTTTGGACGTTGAAACTGATTGCTAGACTGTCAAAACTTTTTGCATCGGTATTATCATGCTTGAACCTCTCACATAATTATTTTGATGGTCCAATATAAAATTATTTTCTGATTTGTATCTATCTAAATTTGTAGATACTACAGCAAAATCGTTCTTTCCGTGTATGTGTATCAAAATGAGTATTAAAAGCAGTGATTAACAATGCATTTAATACTCACTTGCAATAAACGATACAATATTAAATTTCTGTAAGAGTGGCTATTAATCCGAAATATTAAAAAAATACAAAAGAATGGGAGGAAAGTGATGAAGTTACGATATCAATGGCATGGGATACTAATGAATAATCTATCGGGTAGCACAGTGGAAAATACGACCGGTAATACAATGCAATCTGTTGCGGAGTAATTGAACTGTGCCGCAATGGAATCAGCGCGGTCCTGCGGTTTCTGCGCTTGCTGCAGTATAAAAAGGACATTTATTTCGTTCGAACCACCCCCGTATCCTTTCGACCCCGTCGCGCTAATTAATTGAGTACCAAACGAGCCGGGAATTACGTGGAATGATTTTCGTTATGTCCATTTCAATATTCGCTAATAATTGGACTGCAAATAACTGCAAATCAAGCGCGCGTGTGGGTTGCTACAATGCACGGTTATCTTTTTCGTGACATTTATTGGAGAACCCAATAGTTCAACCGTACATAATATGGTCGCTCGTTCTGACAACGACACGACGAAGTTTACAGACGTGGGGCAGGAGCGAGCTGGGAACGAGGGGCGGTACTTGAACCAGAAATGCAGAAAGAACAAATTGAACGCGAATAGACGCCATACGCGAGGGCGACTTCAAGAAGGCGATCGTTACGCGCTAGCCGCGTGATCTGCCGTCCACTTGAACCTCTTCCCTTGATGAGCCATGGACCAAAGCTTCCGCTTGCTCAAGTTTCGTCTAACTACCTATCGGAACGAATCGGAGTCCGAAAACGAATTTTTGTCCTCTTTTCACACACCGCAGAAGTGAAGTTCTTGCACGATTTACCTTTTCTCTTTTTCTCTCGAATGTGAAAGAAAGAGGGAGTAGGTGGACCATGCAAGAAGTTCAGTTCTGGAGGGAGGGGGGATGTCGAAAAGGAACAAGTTTCAAGTAACCAGCTGCGACGAAGAAAAGTCGGATACCTGGAAGGAAGAGGGGTAGGAAAGAGGAAAAATGTGGAGCTGAGAGGAGCCTCAATCTTACTGGCGAACGCTATACATATATATCTGTTCCAGAGCATTGGTACTCCAGGGTTACGTTTTTGTCACCTCGAGAGTACTAGTCCGAGAGGAAGGGATGGATCCTGGGGTGGATCTCGCAGTCGAACTTACCGGTCCGAGGTTGACGAAGCCGTTCCTCACCGCCACGCGATCGGCTATGTGCCGCTCCGCTGGCTGCCGCATCTTCACCAGGAACGTGTTGGTGAAGACCTCGGCGGTGGTCGTGCCGGCGAGGACGAGGAGCCCGATCACCGCGAGTAGTAGCATCGTGACGAGAGGCGGCCGGCGAGGTACGTCCAGGTACTCGTACTCCGCATTCGCGGGTTCGGGGATACTGGACGCTCGAGGTACTCGGCTACTCGAGGTACGCGACGGTACTACGATCTTCGTGGTGGCTGTGACGGTGGCTGTGACGGTGGCGGTGGCGGTGGCGG
>QKQZ01054701.1:0-11436 GCA_003595255.1 Solenopsis fugax | reverse complement strand
TATATATATATATATATATATATATACACATGACGTGACTTTTTAATGATCAGATTTTATAAATTTCAACCTTAATAAAAATTTAATATTAAATATGAAGTGTAAATGCGGCTCAGAGAAAATACGGGTGAATTAATAGAAGTAGAGGCTTAAAAAGTAGAGGAAAAAATAGAAAGCTAAAGAAAAATAAGAGAGAAAAGGAAGAAATATGAACGAAAGAAGAGAAAGAGAGAATGCAGAATGTGCACGTATAATGTATGTTATTTAATGTACACGTATATAGAACGTATATGTGCGCAAAAGGATAATAGAGAAATTCTTTTAATCTTCACAGACTTTCTAATGTCGTAAAGGTGACCAAGCTCGTAAACGAGAATTTAATCAATCCGTAATCCAATATAAATATTAACGTAATTACTGTTTTTAAAAGTGCTAATTTAACGATAAAAGTGAGAACTCTTCAAGAAACCGCGATTAAATTACATATATATTAAACAATAATGTAATCAATACTAATAATTTGCGATACCGATTATAAAAGTAATTATAAGAATATTAATGATAGTAATACCGCGATAAGGAAGTAACAATAAAGATAACTATTCTACGATTCATCCAATCCGGCAGGCGATAACAAAAGACTCTTCTTAGGTACGTGGCAAGATATACATATAATATAATCTCGCGCGAGAAATAATTATTGTCGAATATGATACTAAAAGTGGTTAGAGCAAAAAGTTAAGGTAAAACAAAATATTAAAATAATAGTGTTAATAATATAATATCCAAATTCGTCTTGATGCGACTACGCGATTTTTGAAGGTATCACGTGATCGATGAAGTTAAACTTTGTTTTTAACTGTTACTTAATTACACGGGTGAAAACGAATAGATATTTATTTAATAAAATAAAAATTATTATTCTCATAAATAATACAAAATTAATTTGACATTCTTGGTAACTTACTAGATGTCGCGTTCTAAAAATTTTCATATATATTTCAATTGTATTTTAATAAATTTTATATGAAAAAATCAATTATAATATTTATATAATAACTTTAAATTATGGTAATGATTATGGTAATTGATTTAATCTGTTCATTGTTGTTAATTATAGATAAAGGTGAATCTTGCAAGAAGAGAATTCTTATAAAAGAATTAATTAACAAAAGTAATATAATTGGCATTACTAATAATGATAATTAATAAAATAAATCCAGATCACTTCTTTCAACTACTAGCCTCACTTCTTCTTCGAATCACGGAAATTGAAAACAATAATTGTTACTTTAATAATTACCTTCTAGTTCTAATTCATAACTTCTCGGATACTTCACATGTGTTCTGAAGAATTGCATATTGCACTTCAATGCGACTTTACGGTATGCTATTCGATCGAATTGCGATCACACGAGCCCTAGATGTATCGTCGATCTCTCAGTGATATTAACGAACGAACTAACAGAAACGAAAATTTATAGGAATCGCGTTACGACACTCGCAGAAAATTTTCTAACAGCGAACGTTCGAGCGCGTGAAATCCGCAGGGAAGATAGGATTAAAAAAAATAAGAGGAAGGAACAGCAGAACAAGCAAGAGCTGAAACGACACTTTCCGATTTCATCCATCGCCACCGATAAACGACACGTGCGTGTTCCATAAGTGAATTATATAAATATGTACATAAATTATGAATGAAATACATCGAACACACACACACACACACAGACACACAAATTGTACACGTACACGCAATACACAGACATACATACACATACATACATATAGAGTGAGGTGCTTGCGGAAAGCTTTCGAGAACAGGTAAATAGGACTTTCTTTATTCTCACCAGAATGATGCATCCATCCATCCGCATGCCATGCTGCATACGAAAGAGAAACGGAAATAGAGAAATTCTCTCGGCTTGCAGAGGAAACAAACGGAACACGAAGCAAATCGCGTTAGATAGTAAGAAAAAGAGAGAGAGAGATGTCTATCGAATCGTTTTTCGACCTATAGTATTTATTGTACGAGAAGAATATATATATACACAAACGAATTCCGCATATATAGCTTCACTTACTTGTATCTATAATGGAATAAGGTAACCGCGATAAGGTAGGAATTTAATAAAACGCGAGATTTTCTCGGGCGAGTAAAGAATGAAGTTAGAAGAAAATAGAAGAGAGAAATTATACCATTAAGTTTTTCTACATATCTATACATATATAAATACGACATATATAGAACATACACACATGATGCGTCTAGTATACATATATAAACGTATATACACGTGAAGGATACACGCGTATGTGTTATATATATGTAATTGGTATAAACGAGCATTGAAAGCAGTGGCATTGATAGTGTGACATTGAACGCCCTGTCGATAATAAATAATTATTAATAGTAAAGAAAGGATGCGGGGGAGAGAAAGGAGAGACGAATGTGAATTTAAGGAGAGAAATTTCGTTATTAGAATCACTCGGCATATCAGCGCTGGGACTTCGTAGAGTTTCATACTTTTGCAAATAATCGAAAAATCTCGTCGATAACACTAATATACATATATATTATGCCGATCTCTACATATATATATATATATATATATACATATTATAATCCGATATTATATACATATAAATATATCCGAGAGGTTTAAACCCGTTGATCTGAGTCTGAATCTAATTAAGTCATGTAGAACGTATGAACGTGATTAGCGAATTGAAGATTAGCAAAGTGGAAAACGGAATCATTGCAGAATGTCAATTTCTTCCGGTCGAAGTGCTTTTGCTTTTCCGGTATACGTGTGCACGGATGTCGTTATATTTGCTTTTATAAATTGAATATACGAATGCAAAAAGTAGAGCCAGAACAAGAAAAATTTATTCTGTTACAATAAATGTCGAACTATGTGGATAATAAAATTAATTACATGGATAATAAAATTTCCTCTAAAAAATGTAAACACATAGATGCAGAAAAATTAATTTTTACTTATTTATTTTTACTAAAAATCAGTTATTTTATATTTATATTCTTTTATATATGTTTTGAATTGCTCTTACTTAATTCAATCTCATCATGTTGGAAATGAATTTCAATAGCAATTTTATTTTATCCGCTTAAAAATATTTGCTGTTATTTTTAAGTTGTATTTAGATATTTCATAGTGTTCATGAAAATAATGTGATAAATACTAAAATTTACAATTAAATAAATTGCAGTAAAATAAAAGCAAAGTTAATAATAATAGTTGTTACTAATGTAACACAAAATTATATATAATGATAATTAAATTGTTATGAAGTTTTGATTTAAATAATTTTTCTGTACCAATTGAATAATGTAAAAGTTGTATATTTTTTTAATATTTCATCGACATTTGTGTACGCATCATCTGAATGTCATGTATAATAGTTTCGTGTGGTAGAATTTATTCTATGTAATTTCAAAAAATCGAAGAGTCCATGAATCCGAAAATCGGGGCTGACGCTTCTCTGTTGCGCAAAAGTTGTAGGGAGAGAAAAATTGGATTAAATTGAGAAAGTCATGGCACAGCAAATCATTAATTAGTAATAAAAGTTGCCTTAACATGTTCACAAAACTAGAATATGCGAAACGCGCGAGGAAAATATTAGATTAGAAAAGAGATACTAGAATAATCGAGACTGAAAGAGGGGTGAGTCGCGAAGCTTTTCGAATTCGGACATTCGGACATTGAAAATGTGAGAAAGCAACGCTGAGCATCGGTTGTGATAACAAATCCGCAACATGTTTAATTTGACTAATCTATTTAGATATTATCAGATTCAAACTGAATAATGAAAATATCTAATCGATAATGTCGATAATTTTAGTTCTTGTGTAAAAATCATATTTCTCTTTTCTTTTTTTAATAAATGTTTCAATAAAAAAGAATTTTATACATATATAATATATGTATACTATTTAAATGTTTGCTTCCAAACTGTTGAGATGTCCTTGCGCATTTTTCAGAATAAAAACGTATATACAAATTAAAAAACGTATATATTTTCTGAGTGGCAATTCGGCTTGCTAAAATCCCCAGCTTCACACAAAGATCATCGCATCTTCGCGGTTTTGTCGTCGCGTCTCGCGAATTTAGAAATAAAAAAGTCCAAAGATCCAAAAAAAAAACTGATATAGACAGGAATGGAAAAAAATGCAAAATGACGGAAATTTAGAACAAATTGACGCATTGGGAAGCGAGCCACGGTTAGTCTGTGTTTATGTCGTATACGTGAGTGCGTGCGTGTGTATGTTGCGCTTAGATGTTTCAACGAATACATACGAGCGATTAAACATGAAGAAAGAGAAGAAATATAAGAGAATGCGGCATCGTCATGCGGCATGTCACGAAGAGCTTCGTGTCCCGCGTTTAACGCGAAAAATGCAACTCCGAATTTTAATCAAAGTCGAAGTGGCCCGGGAAAAATTTTTTATGTATAATTATATATAATTATATATGATTATATATAAAATATGTTCATGTATATTAAAATATATATAATTATACATATTTTATATATAATTATATATAAAAATTTTTTCCTGAGGAAGATCTTGATAATTTGAGTATGTAAAATCGATTTTTGACATGCATTTATGAGGTGCAAAAACAAAAATCGATTTTCTCGTGTTTCAACTTTTCAAACTCCGTATTCAGGACTAAACGCGCGACGCGTTGTTCGTTGACTTTGATGATCGCCATTGCGAGTATTGTGTAAAAAACGGGAAACAGTGAAAGAACCCATTAAAAGCTTTAACTTTAAAACAAACTAATTTAAAAAAAAGGGTACGCGTAGAAAATTACGCGACACGATTGCGCGATTGCGGAAGCACGACGATGAAGAAAACTCGACGCTGCATGCGCGTCTGACTCGATTCCGACTGCTTCTACTTGTACATCTCTTTCTATCTTTCTCTTTCTCTCTTTTTTTCTCTCTCTCCCCCTTTCTCTCTTTTTCTCTCTTTCAATGCGGCCGGATGACACGCCGGAGGAGCGCAGTATGTAATTCGCGCTCTAAAACTTCGTGAGAGATCAAAACTCTCATGCCGAAAAATTCACGAGACGCCGAAAGTCGGAGCGAGTCTCGTGAACCGGAAGTCGAGTTCCAGCAGATATTCGCGGGATGAGAATTCGCGAAGTGGCGATCTCAGGCGCGCCGCGCGGCGTCCCGTCGTGCTTCCCTTCACTGTAAAAAGTTTACTGTATATTACCTATACATACACTTAAACATATACGTAAATTTTTAGCGAAAACGCTAAAAAAAGGAATACTTGTTTTCTTTTCGGAGGAAGAATTAAGCGAAGTGATTGTACCTTTATATATACATATATATACATATATATATATATATATATATATAGTAATTAATGATCATCGTGCGCTCGCGCGCGTGTCACGCAGAATTTAACTCAAGATCCGGCAAATTCTAATTGCGAAAAAAAATCTTATTTCTTCCGTCATTTCTATCTATGCAAACGTGTGTATTTTCCTTCAGAGATCGTAGATTCTTTGATGAAGAAATCTACTTAAAATTCCTTTTAAAAAATTTTATGACGCATCTAGTTGCAGTAACTTGATATAAAAAATTTATTATTGCAAAAAAGTCGTTTCTTCCGTCATTCCTATCTACGATGCAAATATATGTAACAGTATTTCCCTTCAGAGATTGCAAAATCTTTGATAAATTTAAAATTCATTTTTAAAAAATTTTATGACGTGAAAAATTTATTTTTAGTAATTAAAATGCGAGATAATAAGCAAACAACATTAAGTTATTTATACATTTTAGAGATTCTAAATTTTAATTCAACAAAATTTGTATTCCGAGCTGAATTAATGAGATATTAAAAATTTGGAAAAGCTCGTGAAATAAACGAACTTTCCTAATACATTTTCGAAGTTATCGGCTGCAAGTTCGTTAAAGTAATCTGTAATAGCGAAACTGTCAAATTTTAGATATATCAAAAGATTAAATATTTAATACTTTTATTCACGGCGGAAGAAAAATATGAAATTTAAATTATATATATCTAAAAACTGAAGATGCACGCGCGTGCCACGATTATATGTTTCATTTTCTTTCTTCAAGAAGTTAAGTATATGTTGTACACGTACATCTGCCAACGATAAATTATATGATGCTAAGAAAATAAGAAAAAACGAGAAAAGAGAAAGAAATATGTGTTAACGTATTGAGTGAGAAAATATTTATCATAATTCTTTAAAGCCCTCGAAAATACCGATATTAGGAAAAGTGCGAGTGTGTAAATGGGAGAAAAAGAGAGAGGATGAAATAGCGTGCATGCAAAAATATGAGAACAAGAGAAAACAAAAAAGAAAGAGAAAGAAAGTGTGTGAAAGAAAAATAGAGAGCAGGGAAAATATAAAAAACATAATGCATCATTATTGATGTATGTACTATGCGAGAGAAGCGGAAAACCTATCTTATATATAAATATTATACATATATACATATATATATATAATATATATATACATATAGCTAGTTCAATTTGCAAACTTAGTGTGTATCGTCGCTTCGAAAATGCCCATTACTCGCCAGAATTCAAGTGAAGAAACCCAACAACCGAGATTACAAGTTCATTCTTTTTTTAAGGAGAAAAACTAATAAATAATGTGTTAAAATATTTCGCACAAATGACTTTTCACTTAATCCAATCCCGATTTTTTTTACCAAAAATAATAATTAGTAAAAAGCAGAATAATTAACATTTAAACAAAATTATAAAGAAAATAACGAAAGTAATGAGAGTGATCGCTGAATGTTTTAAAGTTCATAAACCTAAATATATACATATACATAAATTTTTCTATCATATTCTGTATAAAACTCTAATAATCCTACAAAGATAAATAATCCTGTGTATAAATAAATTAAATATAATTATAAATAAAATATAAATTATGAATATTTTCAACTGAAGTGTTGTTCTTGAAATTCACGGTGTGAGGAAAGAAAGATTTTTAGCAGAGTAAGTTATATTTTTTTTAAAATAAAGTAAGTAAAAGTTAATATAATTTATCAAATTAATTTAGTTACGTTAAAAGTTACATAAACAAAAAGCTAACTCAATTAAAAGTTAAGATTAAATTAACTAAAGAAATATGAAGTTAATTTTAAAGAGCATTTTTTATATTAAATAAGAAATTCATAAATTTGTTAAGTTAAATTATTCAAAACAATTATTTGATCATCAAAAACATTTTTAATATTTTATTTGTAAATTAGATTTATATGAAATAACAAGGAAATATTTTAATTATGTTATATACAAAGAAATGTTTTTTATGTAGGAATGTATTTTTTCTTTTATAATTTTTTTTCTCTGAGAGAGAGAGAGAAATCCGAGCCTCTCCTCACGTAACGTCCCTTCCCTCCTTCGCTTTTACTGCGTTCGCCGCTACTGCCGTCGTCTCGTACCACTTGGCAAATGCTGGAGACGCAAAGTCGCCCTACTGACCTTACTATTGACAAGGACGCCTCTCCTGATTTATCAAGCATGGAGCGACGTAAGGAAATAAGCTCATCGTACGATAAATACCCCGATGGAGAAGAATTTACGTGAGAATAAGGTCGAGAGTGTGGACTCTTTTCTCGAGAGATTACCGCCTAAAGAAATTTTTAGCGAAACCAGCTTCATCAGGTTTACTTCCGAAATTTCAGAAACATGTGGCCCTGGTAAACCTAGAGAAGGGGTACGGTACGCTTGAATTATAGGTTACAAGGTTTATTCAGTTCGTCGGGCAATTCACAGAACGGTGACTTCGCCCGTCCATTGACTTCGACGACATCGGGGTCGCGAATTCACGCCTATATATACATATCCATATATATAGTACATAATAAAATCCGCATGCCCCAATTTCGAGACTCGTTTCGGCAAAATGCGAGTGTATCGTCCCTAATCTGGTCTCTGTATCAATGAAACCTCGCACCTCTTCTCGAAAAGCTTCGATTACCTTTCTAATCGCATATGTCAGCTGGTCATTGATACCTATCGTCACGGGGTGTACACCGCTAAATTTGTAGAACGACCAGTACGTTTTAATTGATATTCCGATTTAGTGGAAACATTTTTTATGAATAGAGCAATATATAATACGCCAATTATAACGCATCAGTTGATATAATGACACGCGGTTCTTGATTTATGAGAGTTCGTCCCCTTCTATATATAAATTAAAATTAATCGTTACTCTAGGCATGAGATTCTTTATAAAAGAAGGAGTATCTATTCCTCTTTGATTCAGTAGGAAATCCCAGTTCGTGATTCACGAGATGTGCTCGAGATGTAGTTGAAACGAATAGCCGCATCTACTGCTCGCGGGTGCGGTCCAGTAGTAGCATCAGTGTCGAGTCAGACGTCGCGGATGTCGGATCTCTCGCTGCTATACTTTTGTTCTCTCTTTTTATTCTTTACTTCCGAGAAAAATGATATTCAGTGGCCGATTTATATAGGTCATCATTTAAGGACATCTCTGGCCATGCCGAACTACCAAAGGATCTTTGAATTTTTCGGCGCATTTATAGGTATTTATATATTATTTTTCGAACCCTGGCTGGGGTGATATTTTTTGCAATAAGTTCTTTACAGTCTTTTAAGACACTTGTAGCATCATTATCAAATCTGACGATCAAAATTATTTTGAACTAATTTTTAGTTTCAGTTTACAGTTACGTTTTAAGTCCAACAACCATATCGACAGTTATAAAACTGTCGATATGGTTGTTGGATTTAAAACGCAGTTATAAAACTAAAAAATATATTTAATAATTGATATAATTATATTATTAAGCACCAAAATCTGCTTCGAGTAAAAAATAGTACTTTTTCATATTTCTTGTGTTCATATCGCATATCAATCTCTCTTTGATACTCAACTTATTATTTTCTCTTCTTTCGTGATATTCTATCTAGATGATTGCAAATAAGATAATTTTATATTTCTATTATTTCCTTCAGGGCTCCAGGGTTAAAATCATCAAGTGTTTCATAGAGACGCTCGTGTAGGCGCCAGGCGTTCGCATACATTTATTGCATGTCCCCTTCTCCATCTATACCTCCTCCATCAGACATGCGCCTTCAACCCCTCAATGCCGACGTTGCGACTCCCTCACTCACACATTGTCTCACTGTCACGCAGCTTCTTCGTGTATTTTTAGGAAGGATCACGATTTGAGAACTTGCCAACGCGACACTCGGTTTATTCTTACTTGCGTCGCGCCGCCGTGTTTTCCTCAATTTCCTCGTTGTCTTTAGCTAATTTTCGCAGGAATAAACCTTGTTCCAAATAAATTCTCCGGATCTTCTCGTTCAATGTTCTCGTATATTAGCGCCATTTTTACAGATGCTACTACATCCTGTTTTTCGATGTTTGAATCTTTTTTTACAGAGAAAATAAAAATTCATAATTTTATAATAAATTGTTAAACCTTTTGTTAAATTTTAAAAATGATTATTTATAAAACAATCCTTTAGAAATTTCCACCGAAAACAATATCTTTTATTATAACATTCGTATTGTATTATGTACAAATTGTACTTATATTTATTGTATAAATCAATGATATGTAACCTGCAGTTTTATGGATTTTTTACGGCCCATCGATTGTCAAAAATATAAAATCACATATTATTTATTTTACGTAACCTATAAAAATAAAAAATGTATATTTTTCAAACTTATTGAGAATTTTAAAAAATTATTTAAAAATCTTTGCACACATTTACCACTTACATATCATTCTGTAATTTATAATTAATTTTTGATAAAAAAAATTAAATAAAGCTTTGGTAATGTTGAAATGCATTCCATATAATTGTGTAAGTGTTGCTCGATATCGCGATTTGTTCATTAACTTTGATCTGATGCGGTGGATGAATCTTCGAATCGTCCGTTTGTGACACTGCAACCGATTAATCAGAAAAACGATTTAACTGCAACTGGCCGCGATTTCTGATCGCCGCAATTTACGATCGAGTCGATTGACGCAAATATTTGCTCGGTCGTTGCTCACGAAAACATCGAGACTCTTTCTTTTGCTGCCAAATTGCCAGTGAGTTTTTTCATATTCTTTTTCGTGCAGCTGCAAAAAGTGCATCACTTTCCGAAATATTGAAGTCTTAATCGAAAAATACTTTTCCGAAGTTGTCAGAAAGTTCATTATTTGATGACTGACAAAATGACTGTTCCATTTAAAGAGATTTGGAAAGATTTAAGATCAGAAGAAATCAAGTAAATAAATGAAGTGAAATTTATGCTTAACATTATTATAAATTATATTCAAATTTAATCTTCTCTTTTATTATGTTTGTTAATACATAATTATGTTAGAATTAAAATTAAAATAGGTTAATTAATTTATTAAATTTTCCTGAGTATTTTATTGGATTTATTGATACATAATTTTGTTCAAATATACAATATAAAATTAAAATATATCTTTTTGTTTAACTTTTATTTGGTTATTAGCAAATAATTTGGATTATATTATGAAACTCATTAATCGTAATTTATTTTCATTAATTTAAATGCAAGCACCAACATTTATATACAAGTTTATGTGTCAAAACTGAATTAATTTAAAACTGAATTAATTTAAAACTGAAAGCTTCTCTAAAGATTCTTCTTTTTCCCAATCAAGAATAAAAAATTTTGGCCGCAAATGCTCGAATTTTGACCCTGAAACAAGCTGCAAAGATGACAACAATAAAAAATTTGATTTACAATAGTTTTTGCAACGAAAATTACTATATTTTGCTGCTAATTTAAATAAATAACTTTTAAACGAGTAGGTGTAAGCAAATAATGTCTTGCGTCGCGCGAGACGTCGTAAAAGATAAATAATTAATTTATCCACGTTTGCAAATGTGCGAATGGCAATATACAGTGGTGGACAGAATAGTTGCAACACTTTTTTTCAGATTGGTTTTGGAACGCAGCCTTGCTTATCGAGCGGTGAGCATAATTGTTTGGCTCCACAAGTAAGAGCCAATTATGTTCAATCGCTCGGTGAACTGGCTACATTCTGAAACCCATCGAAAAAAAGCATTGCAACTATTCTGTCCAGCACTGTACCTTCTCGAAGTCGCAATGCAAACGCCCACGAAGTGGCGACACATCGGTCACACGTGCGCCATACAAGTAGAAGGTGAGGAGAGCCAAAGATGGCTACGTAGACGGTAGTTATCATCGTCGTTATCGTCATCCTGGTGGTCGTCGTCGTCATCGTCGTCGTCATCGTCGTCGTCATCGTCGTCGTCGTCGTCGTCGACGTCACTGAACGAAATGACGCTGACGTGACGTCACTGGGGACGCCCGCTTCCTGCTGTAACGTTCCCTTGACGGCGCTCCTCGTTCCGCAACGTTCTGACGC